>CAJQZM010039477.1:0-27334 GCA_907164665.1 Colias nastes
AGCAAATTTGTCGAGTGGTTCCATTTTGCATAAATACGGACAATTATGTTTCAGAAACGTCAAAATCAACACCACCACGATAATAACAGTTAACGTTTGAATCGAAATTACAAATCGCGGTTGTCGTCTTGCAAGTTTGTAACTTTGTCAGTGCAAGTCCTAAATTAATATGAATCTCTAATTTGGAGGCACACGTGTTGCACAACTTTGCAGACTGCTCCAAATTGGATAAACATGTGCGAGCAACGAGCCAAACTCGAAACATACGGGCCGATATTGCTGGTTGAAATGTAGCGTTTTTGAAGGAACATCTATCATTTAAAGAAATAATAATAAAACCTTTTGTTTCCTATATTATGTTATGTACGATATACTCAGACAATAAAGCTTAATAATCTTGCAATTTTTGCAATACATTGAATTTCATGTAATCAAATTGAAAATATGAGTCCTTATAATGTAAATT
Organism: Colias nastes; assembly: GCA_907164665.1. NCBI lineage: Eukaryota > Metazoa > Arthropoda > Insecta > Lepidoptera > Pieridae > Colias > Colias nastes. Next base: position 467 of record CAJQZM010039477.1, read on the forward strand.
GTCGTTTGTCAATTAGTTTATCTAAAATTAAAAAGTAAGAAAAATAGGTATTTTAAATAAACTTTTTTCATTCTACTTTTAATTGTTTTATTTGTGTTTGTGTACCAAACTAGGTATCAGCCCTTTTTTTACAAAATTACATATTATTTCACCACAATCTTATCTAAAAAAATACCTGCACAAAAATCATAAACGCCTCGACTATCTACCGAGTATTTTTCTATATATTTGACGATTCTACCCGTGCAATGTTTTTATTATACTTAGTACGTTTTCTCATACAAGCCTTATGGTAATGATAAAGGCTGTCGTTACCACCTTCACCCCATCGTTTGAGACAGTTTTGGATAATATCTGCATTAAAATGTAACGTGTATCATGTCTAATGTTACTGTAAATGTAGGAGCGTATTAATTCCAGCTGTTTTGTGTTCTACTCATCAAAAACTCGTTTTTTCCTGGAAACTACTTGTTTCCAGGAAATTCGTATTTAATCTAGTACTTAGATAAATCAAGTTTCTTGAAAAAAATTTACACAGATACTTGTGAAATATGCAATGGACGTTAGAAGCGATATAATAGAGATCATTATCTGTGTTATCCACACAAATAATACTTTTTTGAATAGGTATAATATTTGATAAATCTTTTGTAAAATACCTGTATTGTTAGAAGATATTAATATATAAATAACCGAGTTAAGCGGAGAAGAAACTCTTAATTGGATTAACTGAAATTGTAAATCCCGCAACAAAGGCATTGCTTCCCAAGACAGAAGCATAAGTGAAAATATTGTTTTAATCCAATCAGTTCCCACAGCGAGATGAGCTTAACGCTCCACTTTAAATCAATTTAGCGCTGTAATAAATCTGTTTTAAAGGCAAGACGAATCGCGTTAAGGAGTCGAGTGAAAAATTCACTAATTTCAAAGTAATGTTGGTGTGAGCTTGCTGGCGTGGCAATTTATTCTCATTAGACCATGTTGCTCCGGCTTGCTCATAACACTGCGATCGTGGAGAGTCGCCACAATAAATGTGGCATTCAAATATGTAGATGTTTTAATGTTGGTAGTACTTTAACATCGTAAGTATCATGTTGGGGAGAGATCGGGTTTTTAAAATGTATCAAGTCTATTTGCTTGCGTTTAATAATAATTGAAAATACCAACAAAATTATGATTGATAAATATATCTTGAACTCATCTACTACAGAAAATGAATAAAGTTTTATTAAAACGTATATTTACTTATTTTATTAAGTTGTAACTGTTAATTAAAGTAGTTTCAAGATTATGTATCTCCGTAGCTGTCTATCAACGACTACGTAAAGTACACAACAACAACAAGTACACAACGATAAAAACTTTTATTGAATAATAAAATATCATTTGTAAAATTTCAATATAATTTTTAAACGCCACTTACATTGGACCGGGTTATAATCCACTTTCTTCAAGAGATTTGATGAATCTGCGCTACTGCGCCGTTTCAAGTCGCGAAGCCAACATTGTGATACAATCTTATCTTCTGAACGGCCAATTTGTTTCATTCTCTTATTAAAAGTTACGGAAATAAATAAATACCTAATAGAAATAAATTGTGATGTTATAGTTTTCATGACTTGTGTATTCATTTAGAAATTTATTTTAAACTAGCGGTCCGCCCCGGCTTCGCCCGTGGTACATATTTACGTTTTCTCTACATAAGAACCATCCTCGTACTTCACGGAAAATAATAAAAAAATAATTATCGAAATTGGTCCTGCCGTTCACACGTGATGCCGTGACCAAGGAAAACGGGTTTCATTTTTATATAGATAGCATTTATTTTCTAATACTGTCAACAAAAAAATAACAATAACAAATATGTATATCAAATGGGTACATTATCTAAGGTATTATTTTTGTATGTAATTCTCGACTGCAACAAACCAAAGTTTCTCGTTTGTGATCATTAAATATACCTATAAATTAAAGTTATAATTTATCACCTAATAAGCAATAGAAACATGTATGTATTGTAATAATTTTGGCCTGGTAGTAGGTACATAATATATTATGTATTCTTAAATGTGCATTTTACATTTAATGGGTCCGCTGAGTGAAGACTGGTGTCGGACTGCACTGGAAATCATAGGGAAAAACCTTTGCCTGAGTGTCTGTTACAAGGCTAAATAATATAATAGATGTTCCAATATTTCTGGAACTAGAATGTATTACTTGTGGTTCTGGCTTCTATCTTACATACCTTATGTTATATAATGTTTTTATGTTAGTACAATACTTTATGTTTAGGAGACATCCTCATAATATTTAATATAATAAATATTGGCTAGTATAGTATTATATTAACGGTGATATTGGACTCGTGCTTCTAAAATAGAATACGTATACAAATACATCACATATTCAAATAGGTACTCTCGAAAACATAAAATATCACTCTACTTAAACTTTATACTTAAATGAAAGTTTAATATCATTTAGATAAAATTAATTCCCGAATTTAACCTAAAGCTGTAAGTAGGCAGGGTATTTAAATTATAAATAATTGTCTCACGCAGGTGCAGACTCCATCTAACTAATTAAGAATGCTACGTAAATTGTAGCTTAGTGCTCCTACTGTGTCCGGAATATTTATGTGCGAATTATAATTGAATTAACTCTAGTATAAATATTAACCTACACAATATTATATAAAAATAGTTATTGGGAAAATAGCTGAAATAAAGTATAAACGCATTTTTCGTAATTCAAGACGTTAATATAATTATTACCAAAAAAAGGTAGTTTTTAACTTTGTATGTTTGTAGGGAATAATTTTCGGAAGTATCTTCGGATCTGAATATTAACTAAAGAATGCTACACTATTCAGCAGTTACATAGGCTCTTTTTTTCCTGGGTCAACCCGATCATCATCATCAGTCTATATAATATTATGTTTCCACTGCAGTGACACGAATTTTGTTATAAATTATTTAATTTAATTTGTAATTGGATACTTTATCTTAACGTTTAAAGTCTTAATTAATGAATCAGGGTCAAAAATATCCACACACCTACATTTTTTAAAAAATTTAGCATAATAATCATAATATTGTAAATTCAATACAGCTTTCCAGGCATAACTGAAGCCAAGCGTCTTAATCCGTATAGGACGCTCGACTGATTCCTGCTACAGCCAAATCGCTTTATTCGATAGACTTACGCCAAATACCATCTAAAATTTGACTTAAACAATAATCCCAAAAAACTCAAAATGGTCACGAATACAGCCAAAAAGTTTGTAAAATAAGCCGCATTGCAGTACCGAATTTTTGCAGTAACTACGAATTAAGCGTACAATATAGCCCGCTAAACTAACTTTATTTACACATTGTAAAAACGTGAGTACTAACGACAATTATTGTATGTTTCTATAGAGCTATATAAATTCAAGTGAAAGTCATTTATTTTACTCATTTTCATGAAACCTCTTTCCTTATTTACCAATGAGCATCACGAAAAACGACTCAAGCAGATGACGGGAAAAACTTGTAAAAAGCAAGCACATAACACTAAATAAAAGTTAGAAACTAACTTACGAATAAATTACAATAGCTGCAAAATAAATCGTACGTGAAAATTATATAACGATATGATTGGAATATAATAAACGTGTTAGGATAATTAGGGCCGTGATAAATTGTTTCAGTCACGTATCTAGAACATGCTGCCTTCTCATATGCTGGTGATTGATGATCAGGCTTACGTCCGTTTTAAAAAAAATAACCCCTAGTTATAATTTTGGTTGGTAATTTTAATTAAATAAAATGACTATATCATGAGCCTTAACTTTTATTTCATTTTTTAATTTTATGTTATTTTATATTTGCTCCTCCACGTATTGCAATGATACACATACTTTATATTGGACATCATTTACGCGTGACATTGGTGCTTCATAAGTCACAGTATCTAATTAAATAACTCGTTGTAACATTACCAAGTAACAATTTGTGAAGTATCTCTATTTGCACACGAATTAAACGTTAAAACAGCACTTAAAGCATGTGTTAGATGAGAAATGACAATATCAGAGAAAGTTTAAAATGCAAAAGCATTTGAAATTGGTCGTGTAACTCGATTTTGTTTCCTTTGACTCGAAAGTAAACACGACCGACTATTTCCTTTCACAAAAAATACAGTTCATCCTTTCTATGTTGTATGAACATTGCATTGTATCAGTTTCTGTGTGACAGAATCGATTTATACGAGTTTTGAGCGCTTTTTGATGTAAAGGAAGCATAGCAGACGTATTTGTCAGGAACATACGGATCGGATTGTCTATCCAGTGTGATAGGTCGGACGGTATGAACGGGCTGTTTGTTCGCTGTTATTCTACTGACTCTATCTTTTTGGAGACCATTGTCAGTGTGCTGATATACTTATATTATAAGACATACTATTCTTGAATATCTTTTGCGTAGGTAAGTAGTCTCTCTAGTAATCTGTGCCAGTATAGAATTTTTTTTTTTCATTTTTTTTTAATTTGATAATAATTATGAACTGAGACCACACGTGTAGTAAAAGCTTGTAAATCCTTTATATAAACTGATTCTACAGTAGCATAAATGTGACAGAATGGTTAATAGCGGATTCAAATTAACTGAGGTGCGCCTAAGCGATTAAAACTAACATACAATATGTTGAAGGTATTTCAATTTTCGCGTGAATTTTATATCAATGTGTTTGTGGCTATATTAAGCAATTAACAAAATTTTATAAATCATGATGAACATTTAAAAAATGTACTGGCAATGTTTTTCTTTTATATAAAAGTGTTCTTAATATTATCACCTACCTAAGGCTAAGGACGAAATGAATACAGGAAGAACCTCTTAGCTAAGGAAGTTGCTTTATCTTGACATGGCAAGAGCAGAGTTAGCTAGTCTCATATTATACTATAAGCGAGGTGTGGATAAAGAAAAATAACTAAATATTCTTAAAAAATTTATATTAAACGGATATAAAATGTAAATAAAATAGTCTTAGGTAGGTATATAGGTACTTACGCCAAAATCAAAATGTTTCTTCTTTCTCTGTGAAAAGAAATACAATAATTATTATTTATCTCTCTTCTGATGTCGTTATTATACAATTAATACATATAAACAACATTAACCGTACTGTAATTAATACAACCAATCTTGTAAAGATATAATTTAAAATATGCATTAAACAATCGTAAGTCAACAAAATATAGCTTTCAATCAATGAAGTTAATTCAACCGTAATTAAAATAGCGAATAATATTCGCGAATAATACAATATGAAATTCACAGTTCATTGCAGTACGCCGCCATTTGCCAAACAAAATGACGATAACACTATCTCCTTTAAGCAGACGCCAAAACTATATGTTTAAAAGTAATAAGTCAACTTGTTGGTCCTGCGAGTTCTTATACCCTCTTGAACTTAACAACTACATCTCTCAAAGCAATTACTAACTGCAACAGTCCACTGAATTTCTAACTTTCTACTCAGACTTTATTAATTTCACAACTCGAGTGAAAGTATCTTGTTATATTCTAACGATCCTTTGCGATTTGTTTTAAGGAATTTAATTTCTTGTTTCTCTTGACTGCGGAATATTTAAAGTTGATACCGCAGTGAGGATATTGTTTTAATTATTTATTTTATTTTGTCTAGAAGTTTTTTAAGAGTTAACATTTATGGACTTAACATATTACGAAATAAAACATTCATTCAGTCATTAGCGAGTTATATAGGCGAACTTAGCTTGAAAAATTTTGTACTATGATAGTTTCAAAATTTGCATTCGGTCACTATGTAAACATACGTTATACTAAACAGATTCTTCCGTGAAATTGGCTTCAATGTAAAAAATTTACGTACAGCTTATACAGTATGTAGATAGTGTAAAGAAAATACTAGAGACATCTATCATCATGGCCATAGTTAACATTGAACGGCGTTAGGGTGCAGACGCCCTTTTAATCTGAGAAGTATATTGTCATGGAGTAATTTAGATCCCATCACAGAGCTCTATTGAGACAGGACATGAAAGCGTTAAGGTGTAAAGCGTATGAAGTGAGTATTTACTTCACAATAAACAATAGTTTTTCGTATAAAGTTGTTTAGGAGTTTGCAAAACTATATTATAAAAAATAAAGTAAAAAGTCGAATGGCACATGCTAAGTATGAATGTTGAAAACTTAAACTACAAAACTTCGCGAGTGAAAGTGTTAAACTATGCCCTATTGAGTACGCCAAATTGAATTATTATCATTATTATTTCATTGATTTAGTCGTTGTAAGTTTCGTCGTAAGTTTAAATCATACGCTTCCATGGCTTCGTCCTTGCCTTGTAAGAAAAAAATCACTACACTACACAAACAAAAACTACTGGGCAAAATGCAATACCTTTCATATCTGAATAAAATAACTATAATAAAATATAAATACTATGAAAAATCGAAAGAAAAACGAACGTTACACAGAAGCGCGAAAGTCCTACGTTTTTCGACCTTTTAGTCCACTTCCAAAAATAGCCTTTAGAAACAGACTACAAGATAGAACTGTAAGTAATTTTTGTCGCATCTGCTCCAAAGGCGAACGCTTTGAAACACGTCGTCACGGGAAATAAAAACGAATTCGTCAATGTATAGACAAAACGGGCGACGATGTAACGGATCAAATTCAATTTGCGAGGTGAGGATTGAAGAGGGTCCGAAATGACGGCACGAGAGAGGCCAGAACAGTCTGGAAGGTTCGAGCAATCTAGAACTCGTACTTTTATATTTGTAACTTATTAGACTGAGGACTTGACGAGCTTATGAATAGATTAATAGTATATCAGGTAGGTACGTTTGTCAATTAGGTGATTATTGAAGAAATTATAAAAACTGTTACAGTAAAAGAAATGAAAACAAGGTTATTTCTTGTTAGCCGTGGTTTCTTACACTAGCGTGTATTTCTCAGAAGCTATAACTTTATTACTATTAACATTCAGGTAAACATAAAAACAAAAATGTCCAACTACGCGAAACTCAAAGCAAAATAAAGACATTCAAAGTATAGAAAAAGTGGAACACTCTTAGTCCGTGTGGAAAAAGGTTTCTTGCGACGCTTCAAAGTTTATGAACTGACTGCAGTGCCTACTTAAAACACACGACAGCCAACGTTACCACTTTTACGGTACAGATTTCATGATGAATTTAAATTAAATGTGAGAATAATGTACATCATGTTTGTAGTAAAATTTAAATTACTTTGCATTTGTACAGAGGTTACATTAACAAATTTACGCTATTTACATTTTCTATGGTGAGACTAATATGTGCAAAATTATTTGGTGATAAGAAGTATAATTTTTGTATTAGCCAATAATTCTTATAGTCCTTTTAATTCTATTTACCATCGCTCACGTGTACAACTATTACATAACTGAGTTTTGTACGACGATAGATTTGTTGCCGTAGCTTGTATTGTAGCCCATGTAAATTTCCCATGTCCCATAAAATTTGGTAAACTTGTAAACTGGAAAAAATATCATTTAAGAGGTTAATTTATGAAATCTAAAAATGACGCTTTGTTGTAGATATTAAAATTACGATAATTGTTATATTTAATTTAAAACAAAAAAATTACATATTTGTAATTAACTGAAAACATAAAATTGTTTGGAAAGCAAACTGTCTCGAATTCCAAGCTCTTAATGTTCAGAACATCGCGCTGGTAGAGTAGAAACTCTAATTAAGTTTAATAGTAGTGCGACTGCGTTGATTATAGACACTCATGCAGGAGGTTTTCGTTGCTGAATCCTTATTATTTCTCGAGTTTCCTAACTGAATTACAATAAAATAAAAACAGGTTTTAATTAAATAAAGGAAAATTATGTGCTTTCTCACCATTTAATTAGAAGTTATAAATAGGATAAATACTACTGAGGAGGAGGCTACTGAGCCATACGTCTTGCACTTTTGTCTGGTATATAACCAGTAATTCATTGAGTATTGTAATACATATAAAGACAGACTTCACTTCCTACCAACTAAACAACCAAGGGAGGCCTTATTGACACAGGAAAGGATTATTTATATTGTATTCTGTATTTCTAATAAATAAAAAAATATATTTTGCATTTCTAGCTGCAGCAAATATCCTTACAGAATATAGTCTTGTAGTCATATAACGATCTTTTAGTTGGCCTGATAGCTATTAATAGGTCTCTAAGTTATAAGTAGTAACATACATTTTGTTAAACAAAATGTATGTTATCGTTATAAACAATTATGGTATGGAACTTAAACTCATACGAACCTGCCTGTTATAAATTTTCATACATTTTTTGTTACGTACACCCCAGTCAAAACTAATGAGTGCACTCAAAAATAACAAAGCCAAATGAAACTCATCTCCTATCTTGTGTTTAATGAAAAATTGTAGGTACTATGTATTGTTATTTTATGAGTACGTAAAATAATTTCAATTGCAAATTCCAAATGAGAATCTATGATGCATTTATCCTCTTCGGGGAATATACCTGTAACCGATGTTCCTGAAAATGGACGTTCTTTATTTATGGCTTTTTCATATAAATATTAAGTTAGTATACAAGTTCTTCCTTTCTTTAACTTTTCCTTTTCTATCTTGTATTCAAGTCTAGTCTCGACCTCCCTTGAGATTAGCCACGCGTACGTAACTAGTATAAGGAATAGGTGACATATTAAGTTAAGATTGGGATATTCGTATCTAAAAATAAAGATTAAAAATATTTTTTTTAAATAATTTTTGAGACAATCTTACCAATATTATAAATGCGAAATTATTCTTTCACGGAAAAACCACTAAACGGATTAAGTAAAACTTGGCAGTAACAAAGCTCATATATCACAATACCTATATAAATAGGTACTTGCGGGTTCCTCCGCGGGTGAAACCAGGTGAGACAGCTAGTATACAATAAAAAGGTCATATTCATCACATAATATAAACTCACATACCAATCCCATAATGTACTGCTTACAACATAATTTCTCTATCTCGCAGTGCCAGCCCTGTCATTTCGCACTCGTCATAAGGGAAGATATACATTATTATTGCGGTAAATCCGAAAAGTAATGTCCCGTACCCACCTTTATATCGTTAAGACTTTATATTGAAATTCGGCGAAAGACGCAAGAAACTCTTTCAATTAATATTTAAAATAAAATATCTCCCGGGTATTTTTAGAGACGCGCACGTTGTAAAGTGTCTGAATGAGATGAAAGAGAAATTTCGACATTCCCTATAAAAATACAGTCTTTATTAAATTAAAGGATTGTCTGAAATAAATTTATTACAAGCTTATTCAATTTTTAATAAATAGCAATTTACAAGTTCTATTCTCATTTATGTTTTGATATTTGAAGGTGGTTTGAAGGACAAATTTTAATTAAGGATTTAATTTCGTCAACAATATCATTATTTTTACAGAATGTATGTAAAAGTTATATAGAGAATCAATTTAGAACTACATATTAAAATCCATGTCAGCAGCAGCCCCAGTGCAGCCTTAACCGTAGACAAGCAAAAGATAAACGAAAAACGTGCAGAATGAATTTTGGAAGACTATACATGAACAAAACAAACAATGTTGACTTATGCAGAATACAGCCTCACACTTTGAATGCACTAACACGAACCAAAACAACGGCCGTTAAAAAAAGAAGAAAGCCCTCAGACGGCTGAGGTGCACCCGAAAAAAAATTAATGATTGCGAAATGAAAAAAGGGAATCTTAGAAGAAACGAGCACCACGTCTTTGCGAGTTTTTAAAAGCAGGTCTGCATTTAGTGAATACCCATTCACTGTTGGAGAATTCAAACCTCAACCGTATTCTGAGCACTTCTCGAATGCAACTCTCTTTAAAGAAATTTCAACGTTTTTTGACGATAAGACTCAAGTCCCGCATAAAGGCGACTTAAAGTTTTACATTCATCTCAGGAAATTAATGTTGGTACGTGTTTTAAACTCAACAATCAACATATTCCAATTTAACATGGATTAAATGTACCATTTACTATGCCCTTTAAGTCTACCAAAAGGACATCAAACAACGTATAATAAAATACGATATATACTAACAAAACGGTTCAGACGTCGAGATAACTTGTTAAAAAATTCAAAGTAACTACTAAATATTCTCTAAATTAAAGCAAAAACTATATTTTAAAGAATTTCAAACTTTCTCAACACTTACAAAACTTTCAACTGCTATGAAGGCTAAGATCCTTTTACTCAAACGTTTTAGTAAAATTCTTAAGATCAAAAGCCTTTCCAAGTGGTTGCCCGAAATTTCCATTATACTCGTGCAAAAGGTAAATTTATATTATCGGGTTGCATTTTGATTTAACTTTTGAAACCGGAAAATTTTCATCACTTCTCCGTTATACGCCAATAACTTTTTAAGAAGTTTTGGCGATAGTAATTCCTCAAAATATAGCAAATAAATAATAGATTAACGCTGTAGGTAAATAAGGTAAACGTTAAACAAATGTTGTAAGGATGTTAATATCTTTAGCAAAATACAGGGTAAAATGAAAGACGCTAAAAAGAAAAACACACTAAAAGTAAAACATGGTACCCCAGTATGGTAACCAACTTGATTAAGAAGAAAATACATAGCTATGATATTGTAGAAGGCAACCTTCGTTTCACTATCTTGTACGATTATAAGAAATTGAACTTGACCTTTTCAAGGTGTCAGTTCTACTAATTACATGAAAAGGTTTGACTGGTATTATAACATTAATATCAACGTATGAAAATAATATTAACCAAGAGGGTTTTTATATTAATTATAGCAGAATTTATCATTCTTATATAATAACATATTACATTATTTTCTAATAGTTTTATTAGGTGTATTATTTTCGTTATTCTAGTTTGTATTTGACGGTCATTTATCAGTTTGAAAGCAGAATATTGGTAGATGCGTTGATTATTCAAAATACACAAACGTATAAAAAATTCGTACACTACGTAGGATATATAAATCAATGCGAGTGTGATGCCGACGCGACGTGTCCAATACACGTTTGAATATAAGAAAAAGTGTGTAACTGATAGAAACATTCAACGGGATTGGCAATACCAAACGGTGTAGGTCTCAAAAAGGAATCTCCGGAGAGAAAAATTAGATTTGAGCAACTGAAACGTGCTCCAGCCGAGACGCTGGCGTGCTCGCTCCAGTATTATGCGAGTTTTTGCCAACTTAAATAAGGGTTCTCTAAGCCTGTCCTATTTTTATACGCAACCTTTATACTAATAATACAGATAATGATGATGTTGAAGAGTTCTCATAATTTTCCGCGCTCTTAGGAACGTGTTTAAAATGTTTTTCGTAGAAAAAAGGTTCATGATATACCTCGAATTTTATTGAAGACTAATGTACTTGGATAAAAAAACAACCTACCCACTACATTACGATTGTTTAGAAAATAATTTTATTATTAACAGATCAGGATAATCATAGTTTTTCGTTTCAAAAATTAAATTATATCAATCACTGCCCATGTACAATGTACATACATGTAGAATTAATAATAACTTTACCTACCTTCTGCAACCTTTAATTAGACCTTTTTGAAGTGAAACTTCTTTATCGGGGTTAGAAAAAAATTTAGTGTAACATTTTTTCGTTACGCGTGACATTTTTCCGTTACGCGCCATCTTTTTCTTATCCCTGCCACGCGTGATTCGACGTATTTCTGTAAAGTTGCATATAGTAAATTATTTTTTGAAAAATAAGGTCATAAAGAAGTTTCACTTCTTACGTGTGTACACTAGTACACGCACACATTTTTTTTAGTCATTCGTAATTTTAGTTAACACATTTACCATCTGTTAATTAAGCTCTCCCATAAAAAGGCATAAAAATAAAGCGATTCTCTACATTCAGTAGGGATTTTGTCAAATTAGCAGCTGATTTAATTATGTTAATCTCACACGCGCAGATGTGCCGCTACGTGCGATTCGAAGTAATTACAGGTAAATCTTACGCTCTTGTTATCTTACGTTATACAGGGTGTAATCGTTAAGTGTGCACAGGCGATTATTCCGTAACTATTACAGATATCAAAAAACTTTAAACTGATATCGAAAGTATTTAACCTAATGAGTAAAATGGCCATAATAAATTTTTAAAAATAAAACGAGAAATATCTAAAAAAATTACTTGAAACCCTCCCATACATTTAGTATGAGATACGAATATCCCATGTACATGGGTTGATCCAAAAGTAATGATAATCAATATTAAACAAGGTCATTACAGTTATAATAATTATGTATGTAGTTCTCTAGATAGTCTTCTAACTAGAAAATATACTTCAATATTTTTTTTCCTAAACTTAAAAAAAAAAACTTTGACTTCATCCACAAAAACCCCTCCACGCGGCCATCACTTCGCTGTCGTCTTAAAATAATTTATTGCTAAGAAAGTGTTTCTTGTGCCGAGGAAAGAGAAAAGTAAATAGGAGCTTGATCTAAAAAATAGGGTAGGTGTTCAAGCATTTGGAATGCCGATTTTTGAATGGCAGCCATCGCAACTGACGCTTTGTGATCTGGTGCGTTGTCTTGGTGAAACAGCGTTCAGGTCCGCAGTTTGCCATGTCTCTTTTCCTTACTAACCTACCGCAATCTTTTAATTTGGTCTGTTTAGTAAGAGCCCAATAAAGTGGCTACCTTTTTAAAATATTCCACTATAATTATTCCTTCAGCGTCCCAAAAAACTACCGCTTTAATCTAACCTACTGATTTTCACTTTGAATTTCTTCATCGTCACTTTGGAAGCTCGCATCCAGGACATTGATTGTTTTTTGGTTTCAGCATAAACATGGTGAACTCGGGTAACGTCCATGATCACAAAACGTGACAAAAAATTATCCTGATATCATTAAAAATTTAGAAATTTACCCTCTACATGTCGAATCGTTGTTTCTTCTTTTCGTCGGGAAACATTCTGGCACGCACGGTTCACATTCAAATTAATGTAAATAATTGGAAACGTGGCCTGTTGATATGATTTTTTTGTGATTACTTAGTGAATACATGAGCAAGCAAAAAACATTTATTTTATATTTTTATGTGCACAGGAAATACCCAATTATCATTACTTTTGGATCAACCTAGTACATTTAATATGAATGATTTTAGCTTTTTCTTTCTTTTTTTGGTTTTCTGCTTTAATTACTTCGCAAATTTGAAGGGAAGTTCATTTAGAAACTGTAAATAGAGCTCCTCATTGTATTGCACAATGAGGACATCACTTCGAAAATCTGCTATGAATACAAAATGTATGGGAAATAAAATGTATGGGAGCGTTTCATGTAACATTTTTGGATATTTCTCGTTTTATTTTTAAAAATTTATTATGGCCATTTTACTCATTAGGTTAAGTACTTTCGATATCAGTTTAAAGTTTTTTGGTATCTGCAATAGTTACGGAATAATCGCTTGTGCACACTTAACGATTACACCCTGTATAACTTTCCTGAATATCGTTTGTGTGTTGTGGATATATGGGGTTATTTGTTTTTATGTTCAATCTATGCTTAAATTATAACTCATAATTATATAATTATGATGGACATAAATTGGTTATAAAAAATTTCACGAGTTGGTATAGGTAATGCAATTGACTGACTGACTTTAATTTCAGATGTAAAAATTAACATGATATACATTATACACATTACCAAATCTTACATTCACGTCACTGAGTATGTTCAAGTAGGTAATTAATACCACTAACTAATTAAAGAAATCAGTTTTATATTATTCGATTCAATCGTGTAAGAAATTATATTAAAATGCCATAAAACGATCTGAAACAGCAATGAAAATCGCATTAAGCATTTCCTAACTGATAGGAACTAGCAAGAACAATGTTTTAGTTCGGTTTTTATCTCTCTCAGTGTAATCGAAAACTTCCGTGCCTCGTAACTTCTTATCGGCTCTTCTACAACGCTTAATTTAAACTTAAATGCAGCTTATTTTACTTAAAGCTTAGTATTTTCTGTACCAGTTTTGTTAAAAATGTTCGCAATACTAACTTCCAGTTATAAAAAATACTTAGGCGAGAGTTCTTTTGCAGTCTTTTATAATATTTTGTTTACGAAGCGAACAATTTTTTTCTATTATTGCAATTAATTTTAGAATGACAACATTAATAATTCATAATTCATAGTTCATATTATAATGTCTTTTTGGTATTCTAACGTCACGGTATCGGGATGTGTACGAATATAAATATTTTTTTTTAATTTTCCGACACGATAGTTAAACTTACCTTTAGTAGGATTATCTGAACCGCACCAATTCATATTTATCGTGCCGACTAACACCAAACGGGCCCGAAAAATATACACCATAATTTAATCCAAGTAAAGGGATGATATCTATTTTCCACGCATACGCCTTCAAAAGAACCCTTATTGAATAGAAGGTCTCTATTATTCACACATTATATTTTACTGACAATATAATTCTGAGGCGACGTTGTGGTCTTGACAGTTTTATCATTTAGGCTTCCAATCTGAGATAATGGAATGGCTTTTGATTAAATGACATTACTCCATATGTTATTATGTCATAAATATATTGAGCCTTAATAGTTATTAAGTTTATACGTAGCAACGTAAGCTATTTCGTACTTTTTATAATGATAATATTTGCTAGCTAGTTATGGAAGAAATTAACAATCAAAATTAGTTAAATATCTGTAATTGAATGAATCTTTATTTCTGCTTCTACTACTATTCTTGTTAACATTTTACACGAGACCATTGTCATAAATTCAATTTTAATTGTTTTTATAATTTTTCACTCAAAATATCTTGTTTGTTTTTAAAAATGCAAAAAATAAAACTATAAAGATTTTACAATTCATGCATGTTATCATCGTTTTCACAACCTATATTGTAAAGTTTGCAAAAGCAGGCTTAAGTTTCTATAGTATGCAGAACAAATAAGTATTGTACTTTACGTGTTTTAAACAAAACATAACCAAAAAATATTTGTCTCATACCGTAATGATGCTCACGACGGTACAGTCTAAGAGTATCATTTATTTTAATAATTATATAAACATATGTTTATTTAGAGAAAAATGGTGTCGTCGTTAATTATAAAAACATTTTATTTACTTTATTAATGATTCATATTACAGTTTTGCTATGCAATTACTACGTTTTGTCTAATAATACGCTATATTTCTTGACAACAAAGATTCTCAAAAAAAAATTATTCGAACATTTTGTCAAAAGTAAACCTACCTAAAAAAAAACTCTACGATTCCAATTAACTAGCGTGTATATAGATTTAGTTCCCCTTTGTTTTAAACGCTTGGTACGTATATTATATTCGGAAATAATCCAGCTCTTACCCTAAGCTGTAACGACGACGTCACTCAGGCGCGCTCCAATTACAGTTACCAACACTATACGCGCCGAATGGAGCTTTTGTTCAAAACTGTACACGTTTGCAATTTCATGTATATTTTTTATTTTAAGAGAATCCAAGATAAAATACGGTAGGTATAACAGCGACGTGCTGTAATACACGACAGACTCTTTATTTATGTCCTCAATATTTTACAAACCATAAAACTTCGCCTTGGAAATAAGGAACGTTTTATCTTGATAGGTATTTAAATGAAAGCGAAATTTCAGACAAAGGAATGTACAGCACAATTGTCTGTATTATTTTAATATCGTGGGAGGGAAATAAACGAAAAAGACCTATAACATGCTTCTGAGGTTTACACATAAGCATATCTCAATGTAGCAATAACAATGTATTTGTAGAGGCCCACTTTGATTCTGCTTTATTTTTACAAATAGGTCTACCTCTTACCCTAATAAATAGAAGTATATTACGGAGTTAAAGGTCTTAATTTTATTGGAAGTAAACAAAGGTTTTGTCTTCAACTATATAGCTTATTTGTGATCGTTATAATATTAGTTTATAACTTAATGTAATTTATAATTAGGTATATCATACTAATAGTCCGTTTTTTCCATGCTATTACAATACTATTCACCGTGTTTAAATATCGTAAAAAATGAACATCAAGTCTATTCACTCCGTACCCACATATTTTCATGCTCATTTGTTTTGCTCAAAATAAACGCAGGCGAATAATAATTATTATTGAATGAAGAGATTAAACGGTAGACGGTAAAAAGCGTAAAATTGAAGTGGACATAGTTACACCGCATAGCTAAAACTATTAGTAAAAAATGTACGCTCATAACGCAATTAAACAGCCTGCATTCAAATGAAAAGATACGTTGAAATTAGATACCGCTTGTAAAAGCACCGGTTCATTTTACTAATGAATATACGAGGTATTTTCGTAGTTACGTGTTAAATTTTAAGCGAACTGCGTAATTTTCTCTACTGTGGCGTAATTGAGGCTGCCCAGTTAATATACAACGCAGTTTTACCAAATTTTATGATTTTATTGGTTAACTCGATTCTGCGGTAAGAACTATTTGAAAGTATATTTCGTGTTTAAAATGTATTTTGTTGGTCTAAATTCTTTGTAACAATGAAAATTATTTTACTCGTAATAACTCGTAGAATACATTAATTACTCTTTAACCTTATTTTATCGCAATTAATATAACTAAGGTAGATCTTCGGAGATGAAAAGTATTTAGAGCCTAAAATCATAAATATTCGTCGTAATAAAAAAATTCTAATTTTTCGAGTAATACCAAAATTGAGATAGAAAATCTTAATGAGTGCTTACGATGAACCTCGCAAAGTAATTATAAAAAGGGACTCATAAAAATCCCCTAGCTCTTGAATAATTAACGATATTATTTACCGCAATTTCCTTAAAGAATCCACTTGAGCAATCATTCTAATGATATTTAATTTTTCCGCTATTTCCTTGTGGATTAATCATTAGAACTATTGTGAAGAGGGATCGATTTTTATAAAATACCACAAACTTGGATACATATTCCAATGTTTAGTTTCACGTCAAAGCGGTTGGTCTAATTTTGAAGAATTAAAGCATAGAGATAAATGAGATACTTTATCACGAAGACAAAATTTAAAAAGAGAGAAAAGTAATTTGTTTGAAGAACAGATGTCGCACGATAAATTGATGTGCAAGCCAGAAATCTGGTATAGTTATTTAGCTAATATCGTAGAAAGTAATTTATATATTTTAAAATATTATATATAAATATAACTTACCTTTTTATATGAATCCAATGTTTTATCCTTCCCGCATTTCGCTCATCACAATATTGATTGATGAATGTAGTACAATAAACATAATTTATTCCCTAATTTACTGCCATTTTAAAATTTTACTGCCATGCTTAAAAACTGCTGTAAATTATTTCTATATTGGACGCAATGAACTCATAAATAAATGTTCTGGGTACATCGGTTACCGTCATTCCATTTATTAGTATTATAACTTTATTACTTAGGTATATATTTCAATATAGCATGTTATATAAATCAAAATACTAAATATTATCTAGTTACCAAAAATAAAGTATATCTACAAAAGTGTATTTTTCGAAAAAATGATAAAAGATAAATGAAGAAATAATTTGTAAGGAGTGTTATAAAAACTTCGCATACTTCAAACTAAAGTTATATCTCTTAAGCTCATATTAAATAGCATAGAGAGTCGTAAAAATAATTAAGTGGAAATAAAACTTGCGATCCACAATCGTATCGTCTACGTTACGGCAGTTTCATTGAGTGATAAAAGTCAGATTGCGTTGATTAGGTGCAATAAAAATTATGAGCTTCGTGTTTCATTCACGTACTAGCGGTTCCCGGCTACGCCCGTGGTACATGTTAACGTTTTCTCTCCATAAGAACCATTATCGAACTTCAAGGAATATTATAAAAAACGAATTAACGAAATCTTCTCGAGATTTGCGCTTAGCAGCAAATTTAGCGATTCATTTTTCTTATACGATTAATAATGGAGTAGTCTTGGTTTAAATAAGGTTTCATGAATCCTTTCAAATGATCCCGAAAGAATATCTAAACAATAAGGAACATCTGTGCTAACGCTTTCTAGCGTTGTATGGACTATTAAGGAAGGACTAAGTATTATTTACTGAAGATCTAGCCTATTAGGAATTACATAGTAAGGTTTATGAGCTAGTTCTTATTTATTCGTGGAAGATTTTTTTTATAGAATTGCAGAAGCAATAGAATCTAAGAATGAATGTGTAAGCAAATTATCTAAATCCAGAACAAAAAGGCAGGTAGGTATTTGTTGAACTCAATAATGTTCACACGGTGACCGAAACTTGTGCTTATTCGAAACAGTTACAACAATACGTTACAACCTTAGTACGAAAGTAACATAACGTATCAAAATGAAACGTTTATAAATCTGCATTGTAATACAAAAACAACAATGTAGGTTGGTATATTAAAACTCAAAAACGCGACACCATTACGTGGTAGTACGAGAAAACAACTTTCAGTATTTTAATAATACCTATAAGTTCAATCAGTATTAAAAATAATAAGATTAATTCCATTTACAATTGTTTTTGTCACAAAAATCCAATATATCCTTGATTTAAAACAGGTCGCAAAAGAATTAATAACAAGACGAGAGCATCGTATCTATATTCTATGCTAATACAGCAACATCCGCAAGTCAAACTCGTGTAATAAGTTCAGGCAAATGACATTGTCTTCTTAAAAAGTATTTTAATTCGATGAAAGAGCAAGTACGGGGAAGTTGAGACGTCTCGGCCGACGGCAATACGTTGCGACGATTTGCATTTTTATGAAAACGTTTCACGACACGACGACGCTTTTACACTATAAGATTAATTTTTGTCGTACCGGACTTATGAAGGATGGTGTGAATACATTGTTCTTTGTTACAGTTGCAGTTGAATGATATAGGAACTATTTCTTAAAAAGACACAGCATGATTCAGAAATACTAATACTTCACCATCAAAATATGTAGAATTTTTACAGGGATAGAATAATACAAAATATTTAAATACCTATATCAATATTCATTTTTATATTCTACAGCGTTTTTTTCATATTGGTAGCTTTAAAAGCTTTGAAAAAATACTCTTATTATTTTGCAAAACATCGATACTTCGATTGCATGTTACCGAATATATACAAAGTTACGTTTACAGTTTTATAGGCGAATGTAAAAATAAACTGAAAAAAATCCTTCGAAAAATAAATGTACAACTGTTCTTTTGGCTTAGTGAAAAATACAGATACTACTGGATATGAATAATACAGAATACTAACTTTATACGACTGTTAAATTGTTATTCATTGTGAGAGTAACAACCACGCTTAATTATTAGATTAAACACAAATTTGCCTTTGACTAATTTTGAAATATGTACTTGGGATATAATATGTATAAGAAAATATCAAATAGTCTCGCACCTTGAATTCCCACGTCTAGGTATAAATATTTGATATAATAAACTAGAACATCTCGACGTCGGAATTTAATAAGAAAACTATTTAACTAGCAACCACAAAGGCTGCACTCTGCCGCGGGTTAAAATACTGCTCTGAATTGTTTAAACTTTACTTACTTTGGCTTAAAAATTCAAGCTCATAAATTAAAATGGTATTGAACCGGAAAGCGGTATCGTGAAGGATCTGGATTGAAAGAGGTTTCCACACTAGAGTGGAACAATATGTTGGTGGATGCAATAAAGTATTGGTTAGACGGAGAGATATTTGAAATGCGAATTTAATACTTGGCTATTATTTTTTACTACTTTAATTACAGTTAAGTGTTATTTTTTTTTTAAATATACACTTTTAACAGTATTCTTACCATCTCTATATTTAATTTACTCAGTTCATATTAAAAGTATCTTCAGGCAAACCAACAAACGATACCTACGTAATCAGTGCAAAGAGCAATCGGAAGGTTACCTTGAAATCTCAATGCAGTGTGGAAAAACGACAAAGTTATTTCATGGATAACTATTTAAGTATAACTATGTATAGGCCGTCTACTTTTATTGAAGTCTAGACACGTCAGAATACTACATCACACTCAGTACAGTTGCGTCTATATCTTCTGGCATAGTAAATAAAAATCAGTCAAAAGAGTCCATAGATCGGCCGAATGTGACCCTTTCCTAAGACTCGCATAAATGTTGAACATCTGGACCGTAGCTTCTAGGACACGGGATCTATTCATTCGCTCTTCATTCCTCGACCGTATTTTTTCGTTCTTTACACCGCCGTATCTTTTTAGTACTTAGATAGCCGAGTTTTTACTGCCTAGTTTAAACTTAGAACATTCGCTAACGAATAGAGCTTCTACATTAATTCAGTAGGTAAGTGGTTTCTTTACTTATTAGTATCTTCCTTGAAATTGAAGCAAATATTTTTAATAAATAGCAGCGAATTATAAGGCTGTATTTTTTTTCTTGAAAAACACTTTAAATTTATTTAAGAGGTGTCTTTCGAGTTTGATTCAATGTTGGAATGTGCGAATTAGTTTTCTCACTTTTGCTTTATTTATTTTATTATCTCTACTTAATTTATAGTAAGCTTCAAGAAAGAATGGCAAATAGATAAATTTTTATGAGGCCCCAAATATCGGAACACCTGGCCGCCTCAATACAGTAAATAATTACGACTCTTTTCGAACGCACAAAACATCAAACTCCAAAACAGTCTTAAGAAATTTTTAATAGTAGTTGGACACTTAACCATGGAGCCAAAAGATCTGAACTTAAGCAATTAGTGAGCTCCAGTCAGACAGCAATTAAGGGAAATGCTATTTGAACAGTGAAAAGGTAGAAATATTTCGGGTAATAATAGCTCCTGCGCGTCGAGACATTCATTATTTAAATTACGATATTGACGACTAATGACTTGATTTGTATTCAAATTATTCAACAGATTATTAAAAAATAATGATCGCAATGATCGGCATCTATACCGTTGCTGCCTACGTATTTATTTGTATCAATCACACCCTTATTTCAAATTTGTCCGTACCACCGGACAAGTACTTTAAAAAAATCCACCGCCCCGTCTATTTCTATTTTTGCAACAAAAAAACTACTAAGCTATTGGGAGGTCGATCAAATTTTAGTAGAAAAATAAATTTTGCGTGTGACAACCCAGAGTTTGACAGTTGGCGAAAAAATGTCGGCGAAACTGCGCACTAAGAAAGTCTTTCAGGTAATTTATTAAAAAATATTATTTTTTGCTTATGTTGCGTAGATTTTTTATTTGTGTTTTGTGAATTTAGTCTACTAACGTTCAAATAATACGATTTCATAGCTTTTGCTTACGTTATTCTTAATAATTATCGAGTTTTTTACTTGTCCGCCACACCGGACTTCGTCGAAACACCTGTATTTATTGTGTGTTGCAGCTTGTCCGTCACGGTGGACCTTGTCGAAATATGGTATGAAAGGTAAAAGATTCGAGTTGTCGGTATTACCAAAACATTACATCTATTCTCAGTACCTATCAACTTGTTAGATACTTCTTATCTACCTAACCTTTACATAAAACTAAAATGCTAAAAACTAATTACTAAAAGTTAGTCTACCTACTTACCTGACCTACCTACTTACGTGAAAAGAACCCTATACCTATTCTCAACAGGTACTCACTGGTGTATATTATATACCTACTTCTTATCTGCTTAGCATTTACGTTACACTTACATGCTCAAAATTAAGTACCTACTAACTTTTATTCCTAAAGAACTACTTACTTTTGTAAGAACTGGTTACTCACTGTCTAATTTACAAAACTAATATTGACTCTATAATGTACACCATGAGTCTCTGTATTGCCTGTGTGCCCTCTTACTTACCCCATTACTTTTTCGTATTAACTATTTTTTTTATTGGTGGTGGTGTTTGCTTAGCACGTATTTCTTTTATTTTGCTTCAGTCTTCCCTGCATGCACGCTCGAAAAAAATATTGGCACTCGTTCCTGCAGAACGTGCACCGTCTGAAACAGGCGATAGCTCCGGCGCCGAAAATGATCCTCATCCATTCTCTAATCCACCTTCTGTCTTTAGTTCACCTGCACCATCTATTGCATCTTCGCTAGAGCGCTTGAATATCGCAGACAGCCCTGATGAAAACCCTTCTGAAACAAGTTTTGAACTCAACAACGACTTCCCGACGCCTTTGACTCCAATTATAGAGCAAGATTTCCCGAACCAGTCGCAGGAACCCAATTTTGAAAACTTACCTTCTATATCGTCTTTACCCTCGTTGCCAACACCTGTGCATAGAAAAAGAAGACTCAGAGAACCATCAGTTGTGACAAAAAAGAGACCCAAGCAAATTCAAAAGTTTTCCCTCTCGTACAAATGGAAACAGAGTACCTTTTTGTATAGAGCCCAGATAGAAGATACTGCAGTAGTTGAAGATCCTCCCGTAGTACGTTCACCTTTAGATTACTTTTTGACGTTTTTCTTTGAAGATGTGATTGCTAATGTTGTACAAGAAACAAATGCATATTCCGTGCAAACAGGCCGCTCTATAAATATGAGTTTCGCGACTTTCTTGCTATCCTTATTTTGATTAAGTATAATACAGGCCCTTACAGTTTCTTTGTATTTTTATAAAAAATAAAGGCTCTTTTACTATTATATTCTTTTACTTTATACTATGCAACTTCTTTCACGTATTCGATTAAGTCCGCTAGGACGGACAAGTCATTTTAACACTTTTTTTACTAAGATTCGATAATGTCCGGTGTGGCGGACATCGCTTTTCTCCATAAGGGTGGGGGGTAGATTTTTTTTTTCTTTTTTTGGAGGTTTAGAAAAACCACGGAAACTAGGTTATACAATAAAATTTTAATAAGTTTACTATCACCTTCTCTGTCGAAATAAGGGTTAACAAATTTATACATGTATACCAAATTATTTACTTTTTGAACCGACCAGGATATCGACACAAATCACACAATATTTCAAATGCTAAACTAATATCTATTTATACGGAATTTCCATTTTTAATATATTTTAGTTATAATATCTTTTATCTTCTAGTAGGCTAATGAACATTTTTAATAAGTAATTACAAAATATAAAACTACGGAAAATATTTTCTTATTTATATTCATGATACGCAAGTAAATAACTAGGAATTATCTTCTGTTTGTTTGGACTTTAAAAGCTATAGTAAGCGTGATTTATTTAAGGCTTGGAGTTTCGCGGCCCATGTCACGCCTGATTCCAAGAGTTTGTCCCATTAATATTCATTAGAATACCCCCGGATTGTCGGGATATATTTAATTTAAAACTGTATACTTAAGTATACTTTCAACCGTGAATAAGCTGGTTAATAGATTAGGCTCTGCTAATAAGATTGTTGCAACTCTGACTTATTTAGTTGATTTGGTATTAAGAGCTTGGACATAGTATACGTGTCAATAGCTATTTTTATATTTTCGTGAAGTTTTAGGATTATTATTAGTGTTAGGATTTTAAAATGCTAATAAATACGAGTAATAAACATTCTCGCGAATAATTATTACTTTCCATTTAAACATTTCAATGAAAAATTAACCAAATTCTTTTGTTAAGAATTTTCTACACATTTTAATCGAAATGTATCGAAACATCTCATAATAAGAGATAAATAAATCGAAGCAGATACACTGATAACGAAATTGATCTTAATATAAAATTTCCTTTATATTTCAATTTATTCGGATTTAGCAAAAATTTTGCAAGGAATGCTTTCGTTCCTCTAAATCTTACAGTATTTCCTATACTCAAGCGTCAGCTAAAGACCGCAATCCGTATTAAATAAGATTTCAGCTTTGTTGAATCAGCCGTCTTAGACAGTTTCTATGATCTCCTTAAAGATTTCTATCAATATAACTTAATCACATTTTTCATTTTAAAATTTTGCTATATTCAAAGCATTCGCAGGAATTCGCAGCTGGGATTAAATTGGAAATGTTCAGATCCGCTCCCGTATGAAATTATTATAACCGTAATAAAATTGAAAAATCTTAAAATAACGCATCAACTCTCATAAAAGAGAAAAATGTAACTGTTTTTATTATCAACAATAGAATTATAACGACAATCCACGAGACTTTATTTTTATGATAAATAAACCAAACTATAATATTATTTTAATTCACTCTGATCTCCACGAAGTCCAAAAGTTCAGCTTAAAAAAATATAACTACATTATACATTAAAATATAATATTTTTATTATTAAGTGTGAAGTACAAAACATGAAAAACTAAGTACTTACCGAGAAAGAAATATTTAAACAACTCAAGATAAACTAGTCCTCAAGTCAATTCGCGGAAAACCATCTCAGACGGTTTATTTGCATTTTTATTGGAAACGTTTTGTCGCTACACTTCGTCACTATGGAACCGAGTATGAAAAAATATTCAAAGAAGAATAAATTGAATACAAGGAAAAGATACGACGTTGTCTGTTTGATTTTGTTGTACGACAAGATTTTCTTGTAGTTTTATGTGATTATTTATTTGAATAACTAAATGGGTAATCGCAGCTAAACGGTACGAAATTGTGTGTGCTTATTATAGTCAAAAAACAGAGGTAGTTTTATGCAAAAACGTCGAGGAAGGGTCTTATTAGCTCGTACAAGGACCCGTAAAAATCCGGTAAATAATATAATTACATAAAATACAGCATACTGCATACAAGGGATAAGTACCGTCTCCTTTATTTTGTCACACAACAACTCTTCCTTTTTCTTTCAACTCCAAAAGATCTATTCAGGTAGTCAAGTACAGCGTATATAAAATGCAAAATCACAAAGTCGTAGTACTATCGTCAACTCTTTTCGGCTGCAACACAATCCTTCAAAAGCTCTCATCTTAATATCCCTGTTTTAGTCTTATTTCATGTGACATTAGCAGGTCTCGGTGAACGAACTAAGCAACGGTGTTATTCTGGTTGTGGTGTGATATGCTATATTCAGTTTTCTGTATGGAACAAAAGTTTTAACGCATTAAAATATGTGTTTTCCATCACATATTTTTATTAAAATCTTCGAGTGAGATCTCGATCCACATTTTAGAATATAGGGCATAATATTGTAAACAGACAGTTAGTCTGTACATTGTGTATAGTATAGTTGAGTATAGTATATATATGTACAGGGTGTAATCGTTAAGTGTGCACAAGCAATTATTCCGTAACTATTGCAGATATCAAAAAAAATTTAACTAATATCGAAAGTACTTAACCTAATGAGTAAAATGGCCAGAATAAATTTTTAAAAATAAAACGAGAAATATCCAAAAATGTTACATTAAACGCTCCCATACAATTTATTTCCAATACATTTTGTATTCATAGCAGATTTTCGAAGTGACGTCCTCATTGTGCAATACACTGAGGAGGTCCATTTACAGTTTCTAAATGGACTTCCCTTCAAATTTGCGAAGTAATTAAAGCAGAAAACCAAAAAAAGAAAGAAAAAGCTAAAATCTTTAATATTAAATGTACATAGGATATTCATATCTCATACTAAATGTATGGGAGGGTTTAAAGTTAATTTTTTTTATATTTCTCGTTTTATTTTTAAAAATTTATTATGGCCATTTTACTCATTAGGTTAAGTACTTTCGATATCAGTTTAAAGTTTTTTGATATCTCTAATAGTTACGGAATAATCGCCTGTGCACACTTAACGATTACACCCTGTATATAGTATAGAAACATCTACATTTCATAATAAATAAAAACTTGCATTTTGAGAAATCATTTTTGAAAATGTCAATGTTTTTCACATAATACGGACATAAAATTAGGATGGCGCATCTGGATGCAGGGATTTCGAGACAGTCTTGTAACGCGATACGTACGGCTAGTACCTACAATGGTGACTCCCTGCATCGCTATTACGTCATAGTACCTACTAACGTACTTTTTCTTTGCATCTAGTTTCACTTCAGAATTGACTTTTTTACTTGTTTCCAACCGGAATTTACGCTATTTACATTGTACATTTACGCTCTATCGAGATAGAAAGATACGGATAATGGTTGTAGTGTAAATGAATCGATATCTTTTTTATTGTAAACGTAAAATCTATACTAATATTAGAAAGCTGAAGAGTTTGATTGTTTGTTTGTTTGTTTGAACGCGCTAATCTCGGGAACTACTGGTCCGATTTGAAAAATTCATTCGGTGTTAGATAGCTCATTTATCGAGGAAGGCTATAGGGTATATAACATCACGCTACGACCAACAGGAGTGGAGCCACGGGGGTGAAACCGCGCGGAGCAGCTAGTATGAACTATACACACTACACAGTATCAATTAAAATATGTAAACCTTAACTAAGTTCACCTATCTACCTTTTAATTAACGAACATTTCTCATGAGATCTTTTTCATTAAACAAACACATACCAAACACGAAATTGAAGCCAAATTGGCCACTAATTAGGCGCCACGGGTGACCCATTATTGAAACACCGAGCGACACTAAAACATTGTCACGGCTATGTTTACCGAACACTTTAACAGAATGGATTCAGCACAAACTGCATTATTAATAATACAAACAAGGTAATCGCTTTACGCCATTTGCTCAACAAAGCTTTGATTCGATAATTCCATTTGAGCATAAAGTTCATCGGTATTGTTAATTAAATTACTAGGAAGACCTTTTAACCCCTCGCATAGTCACACTTTAAGGCAATTAGTAATCTTAAATTATAAATTTATCAGAAGTGAATATATTACATTTATTACGCTGAATTTATATTTTTTGGTTTTTATGGCATTCAAATGCTTTATAAATATAAATTTATAAAGAATAGAAAAAATTCGAT
>CAJQZM010039477.1:32334-44639 GCA_907164665.1 Colias nastes
TTCTATTCTTTATAAATTTATATTTATTACGCTGTTTAAATTATTATGTTCTAGTTGCATGGATGCCATTGTAAAAGGTTAGAAGTTTACAATTTTACAGTCTAACCTTTCGCTAAATGCCAAGTCATTAGTCTGTCACAGGGGGGGGACACCTAGAACAAACTGACATTTATTAAAGAAAGCGACGCCATCTATACTTTGGAGCACAAAAACGTATTAAATCAGTTTATATTAAATCCCCAAAAGATGGCATCGCACTTTCTAAAGTTATCGGAAATTGTATAAAGACATTTAAATAAATGGCAGTTATTCTAGAAACATTGTTTTATTTTAATAGATCGAATGCGAAGCTTACCTTTTTTTTTAAATTCCATTAAATAATTTTGCGATTTTAATCGTTTCATATGGTATCAAATTAATAAACTTGCAACATTTTCTGAAAGCTTCTCAGTGTTGTCTTTATGAAATCAATGTAGTAAAATAAGACAAATGAAAACCTTTCTATATTCCCTATATTCAAAGTTTAAATGAATTAGAACAATTATCTCAGATTTTTAATTCAGTATCTTATAGAACTATAATTCAGGAAAATATTTTACATAAAAAATACTGCGTCTGATTTAATAAATATTGAAAACATTTTATTAATTGACATGAAAAGTGTTAAATATGATTTATTAATTGGTAACATTGATTGTTTACATCGCAGATCACAAAATGTTATTTTGTAAATTCTGTCATAAAATGGCGGCTACTATACGTGAAGTTTATTAACTTATTATTTAGTTCATTTTGTTGATAATCGTGTGAAGTTTCTAGTTCTCGTGAAAGTGTGGTGAAAGTGCGTTGAATCGAGCCCTACGTTCAGGCTTTCAAAACTTTCTACTGAAAATTATGTGCACGGACAGTTTTGTTTTAGGATCTAAGGTTTTAGGTATATAAAATGTAATATTACAGTGAAAGCATTTAAAGAATAAAGTATTAATTTCTTATAATGTCGTTTTCTTCATTATTCTTAGTAAGTACCTACTTCAATATGTTTTAAGAAATTTGACTGAATAATATTTAGCACTTCCAAATATCTTATTTTTATAGACTCCGTAATATTCATTTAGTGAAACTAATTTATATACTAATAATCTTGTACCTAATTATTACCTATTATAAGTGAAAAGTTTTTTTTAAATCACCTAAATAATTAAAACACCATTTCATAATCATTTAGATCTTTAGTCTTATTTCTTAAATGTTGAAAATAAATGATATTTCAGTTAGCTCTCCTATTTCAATAACGACGCAAATATATGTGAATTGTGAGCATTTATTCCAGGCACATAGGTAATTGATAATATTTTGAAGTTTGATTTCAATTTTCAACTATCAAGTAAAAAAATATATAGGTAGACTAGCGGTCCGCCCCGGCTTCGCCCGTGGTACATATGAAAAATAGATGTTGGCCGATTCTCAGACTTACCCGATATGCACAGAAAATTTCATGAGAATCGGTCCACCCGTTTCGGAGGAGTATGCAGACTAACATTGTGACACGAGAATTTTATATATAAGAATATTAGTATTACGTATATGAGCGTATATGTATGTAGGTATATAGAATTAGTTTTAACTCCAAAATCCAGAGGGCGCATTGTCGCCTGTCAAAGTCAAATAGGTTTGCCTTCATATGCTTCAAGAGGGCTCTCTATGCCCTATTATACATTATACTCTTTGGTCTGTCAAATCAAAGATTATCCGACGACCTAACTACTGAAAGAAAGTATAAATTCAAGAGACTTATGGACTAAAATTATTTAAAATGTTTATAATGTGAGTATTATATAAATCTCTTGATTATACGACTCAAAAGTTATGTTTTCTATATATTAATCCAGTTTTAGTGTTACTTCAAATATTTAATCTTTCTCGTTACTTGCCAAAATCATTGTATCACGTTAGATACCAGCAAGGTTAGAATAAAAACAAGGCTTATTAAAAACGATACATGCAAAGACTTAAAACGCCAAGAGTATAAAATGAAAAGGAGAAAATATCCTTAAGACCTCTCGAGTTTTTCCTCTAAAGAGCCTGTTTACATTAGCATAGAAATGTTTTCTTTTTGTGCTCGCCATGAAAATCTTAAGCTGCGTCTAGGTGAAGGTGCCCAACTGAATTAATTAAAA
The DNA here is from genome assembly GCA_907164665.1 of Colias nastes. Classification (NCBI taxonomy): domain Eukaryota; kingdom Metazoa; phylum Arthropoda; class Insecta; order Lepidoptera; family Pieridae; genus Colias; species Colias nastes. Next base: position 34,512 of record CAJQZM010039477.1, read on the forward strand.
AACGTTGGTTATGCACTTACTAAGCATAAATTACACCCTTATTGCCAAGGGAAAATGTCATAGATAAGAAACTTTGAGCTGTTTTACACGTGGCTTCTATTTCTTACTTATGAAAGAACCCCATCTCTTCCATAACAGAAATGTTTAAGAAAATTATAATCGTACCTACTGGTGTCTTGTTAGTAGTTTTGTCATCCACATTTGTGTGTTATTTTTCGTGCAATTTTCTGATTCTTATACTCAAAGTTTAAATTATACCAATGTCATTAATTTAATTCTTAATGAGTAAAACACTTAATACAAAAGGCATCGATTACAATAACGTATTTTTTTACCACAATCGTAATTCTTAAGAATTTCACTACATTACTTTTAAATCATACAATTAACAATAATTCTCAATTCAACGATACCTTCATTTCTATTCTCAGTTATATTTTAATCATTGTTATGGATTAACGCTATGTTATCGAGATAATTGACACTCGACACAAGTGTTAATTCTCATTAATTGGTCCTTTATTAATGACAATATATCTGCGTTGCGTCAGCTTAATCGACAGATGACGTGTTTTATTAAGACCAAATTTAATCTATTTGTGTATTTTATTAATTAAATTATATGTATTTATTAAAATTAATTAAATTGGGGTCAAAAAATTTGCAATTTTGAAATAGCATAGAAAAATTTATAAATACAATCGCACTTACTCTATTACAACATATTTAAATAGCACAGTAAATATTATTTAATCAATAGAATCGACATATTTTCCCAATATCTTTTAAAACAAGTTATTATAATTTAATATTATATTATATACTTACTTTAGTTATGCTATTCTTTTTATCAGAATACATCTAATGAGACCCTTACTACCAAAATATTTCCCTTTATCCTTGTAAGTAAATTCACGTGGGATGCGATATACAAACGAGATACTTGGCTTGTGAAAGAGACTAAGAGATCTTAATTGTTCTATGTAAATGAACGCTATATATTTATAACTACGTATTTATGTAGAAATAAATAATTAAACGAGCAACAATAATATAATAACTATTACTTAGGTATATACCTATACACTTAAAGTGGTAGATACAGAGGAGATCATGCGTTTACATGATATAAAATTAGTATTTATATTATGTGTATCTATTCGAATGTATTTTATACTTGTCTTTATAAAAGTTTTACGCCTAGTCAACTTTTTTTTGCCTAACCTAAAAATGACACATTCACTGTCATACCGTAGTAACTTCATTCTCGAACTATAACTTCCATTTCCTACATCACATTTGAATAATTTTATTCATCTAAAAATTTTGCAAGACAAACATAACTTAATTCATGACAATGGACTCTTCAAATTTACCAAAAGTCGGTTCGCCTCAGCCTCGTAAAATGCATACAAGGTGCACTACACGTTTACGTGAAAAAAATAATGTCTCCAACATTAGGAAACACGTCTGGCCGTTTCATTATCTGTGCAACGCCGATTTCTTTTCTGAAAAAAGCTTTCAGGCACACGTCGTCGAGGCCTCTCAAAAATTCATCGCCCGTCTGCGCGCCCTGAATGGCCCTCACCCCCACACTGTTCGCATAATCCCCTTAATAAGTAATCGTATATGTGCTAACTCCATCATAGCCTACTTTCAGCTGTGAGGATAGATCTTCGTTATCTAATCTGTGGTGTTTGCTGAACTTTTTTTATTAAAAAAAATATTGAGTGAAATTTTTCTGAAGTAAAGTTTATATATAATATGTAATAGATTATCTTATATCTTTAATATCAAATTGTACATAAAAATTATTAGTTTTAATTCAATCGAATGAAGCGACCAAGGATCAATAACGTTAAGCTTCGCTTCATTTTCTAGTGATCGGTTATAACTTATACCGACATTTTGAAAGCAGAAAATTAAAAAATCAATTAAATATAACAATTATTGTCAAATAAATACACGTAACATAAACCTAGTCTATTAGGTCAGAACGTACAAGGGGACGAAAAAAATCATAACATCTTTACACTTTAAAATTTAAAAGAAAAAAAGCAAAGCCAAGGAGTTATAAAAAATTCTAGTCCAAGAATGTCCGAGCAGACATTTTGGAAGGCGCCGCCATACTGTAGACGGTGCCTAATGAATATTTGACTTCATTATAACTGTGTGTGTTTCCCTTGCAACATTAATGACGATGTCGCCCCTATGAAGTATGACGAACAATGTTACATACATTGTGCTTGCTAAGCTTTTTTTAATTTTTTAACTTTTGGTAAATAGTCTTGTAACCTGTGCTTGTATAAGTGTAAGCTTTGCACTTTGAAGCCTGTATTCAAGTATTCGTGAAGGCTATTAAAAATGTATTAGTTTGGCTGAATATTAAATATGTATTATTATCTAAAAAAAACCGTCAAAAAGTGAATCAGGAAAAAAATCCAGCAGAGAGACACAATACATAAGTATTATCTTATTAATTATCAACAATAGAAAAATATCGCGATATATTTTTAAAACAAAGCACCAAAGGAGATAAGTATAGCTCATAGGTATAGCTGTTGCCGTTCTGCTTTAAGTCTATAGTCCTTTACTAGGTATATATAATAAAGGAACTATAGACAATTTCTATAAAATTCTTATATTGTAAAAAGTCAGTCTAGTCTGATTCAAGTCGCAAATGTAACAAAGAACGACGTTACGCGCCTCCTTAATGACGCGGAAGACAATCGACTTAACTCATTACGCGTTCGTCAATAAAATATAAAAAACATCTAGCGTTTAAATAATGCGACAGAAGGAAGAAATTATCATTTTTTTCGTGAACTAAAGATTATTAATGTAATTGTGCACAGTCAGCGTCTCGGGTACCCTTTTCTCTTACGATTCGAGACTAAAAGCTTTCTTGTGGCGCAATTTATGAGATACAAGTGTCACGAAAAGCGGACAAAATAGCGTTGGATTTTTGGTTCTGTAGGGATTTGTAAAAAATCGAGCAAATAAAGAATGTTGAGTGACATTAATACCTAGTCTATTTTTATCACAATTTTAACCAAAATAGCATTGTACAATTGTTGTGTTGTTTATAAAATCTTGCATGTCGCTGCTCCTTGCCCCCGAGGAAAAAGCCGTAGGTTATGTTGAATTCCTACCGACTACAATTATACTGACAATAAACAGATAAAAATCACTTGGAAAACCTATGCCATGGCTCTGTATTACAACATACTATGTATGAAAATTAAAATTTATATAATATTTCTAATAGCTGCAAAGTTTAACCATATCTTAAATCAATCCTGAAGCGAGTCCTAGTTCAGTATAAACGCTTAAGCGTGCCACACACACCAGAAACTTAAGGTTCGTTCGAAAGGTGGGAGCGTACGTAAATTTCATTTACCGCTGCAAAGTGCCGAGCAACTGGCTCCAACGCAAACTCCACTTAATTACGCACATAAATTGAAGAGCTCTTCCTATACGATGGATGTGCCCACATTTTAACTCGTAAAATATCGGGAGCTTAATGAAGAAAAATAAGTAGGTTAAGTGGTCTTTACTTGTATGCAAATTGTATCATTATATTCGTTCGTAAAGAGCTGAAATTGTCAATGGAAGGAGGTTTTTCATGTCTGTCTGTATCTAAGCAAACTCAACTGCTTAAAACTGTTTTATTTACCCTTTCAAGAATATATTATGAATGGTCAAATGTCATGTTTGATACTGCTACACTATACTTTATAATAAGCGCATTTCAATCAAAACATGCAACTAGCCCACTATGTTAGGTTCAGGATAGAATTTACGTTTATGTAATCTTTGAGGAATAAAACTAAATATAAATCTATACAGCTATGGCATTTGAACTTTAAAACGCAAAATAATATTATTTGATAATGGTGTGGTGGATAACAAGATACAAGCCGAGTCCAAATGTTTGCAGATCTGGTGTAAGATAGTTTTATCTTTAAAATATATTATTTCAATATATCCTTCATAAATTGTTTATCATATTTTTACATAAATTCCTGTAGTATTTATAACATCTATTTAATACCTGAACACTAAAGAAAAGAGTACCTCTGAAGGGTGTTTCTATTAATGCTGTATAGGTATATTTTAAGCACTCAGGGAAAATAATCCTTTTGTACTTCCAGAGTCTATGTTATTACCAGTCTCGTGATGCAGAAGGAGATGCAGTCTTTCCATCAACCAACATAATGTTTACTTTTAGTACGTATACTTAGTCTTAATCAAAAAGCAAATATAAATTTATATTCGATATCTGATAAATTTTTCGGCAAAATTCTACATCTTTTAGCAGTCGACATCATACTATAATGAGATGGTATTCTCATCTTCCATTAAAGTTTGAATCTTAGACCTGATATTTGTAAAACCAAATGCTTAAGCATGTACGTGAATCGGTCAAGGTTCATCAGCAAAAAGTATTTGGTCAAATATGTTTCGTCACGTTATGAATGGGTCACGCTAACCAGGAAAACTACCACACCCTTATGCTTCAAATGATTGATGTTCACTTATTTAATAGTATACAGAAGAATCAGGTTTTACCAATGGTTTACCAAGTCTTTTGTCATATTATGCAGGAAAAATTTTAAAATATTACCTAAGATAATGTCCCTATGTGTCTCTTAAATACTTTGGCATTAAGACGAAAATTAAAATCTATATTTTCCTTTATTATAGGATCAATCTATTTTTGTTACAGATAATCGAAAATATAGTATCAATGAGATTAACTATCTCGTTAGATCGGGAGTAAACATTTTCAATATAGACCGAACTATGCATGATCAAAGCTTTGAAGATATTCAGGCATCACTAATATTTGAGGCCCAAAATCAGACAAAATGTAACCACTCAAAATATTACATTCCTATCACTCTAGTTATTACAATGTCCATTAGTGAACCACAGACAATTAATAATATGGAAAGTATTGGTTTATTTTTATTACCTCCTGAAAATATATATTTTATTTTATGAACAATATTTTCATTTGCAGGTTGATATTGTTATCCTCAAAGATGTGAAATGTTTGGACCAATATCTAGAATTTAAACAGAAACACGTCGAATTATTGTCAAAACCATTATTATTGTGGTTAAATAGAGGAGATATTGATGACATAGAGCAATTAATCAGAGTATTTATATCATTTTACATTTAACAGGCATCCTATTTAATATATTAATATTAATAGAATAATTTATTAATTTAATTTGTTATTAGTATGTATATTTCAATACAGAATCAATAGATATTACCTATAACATAACAGTAATACGTAAACAGAGAGTAAGAAAATAGATAATTTGTTAAAAATAAAATATAAGCTACTACATACGTGGACATTTTTTCTCTTAGTACTTGTAGGTAGGAGTGTATTCACAAGTCCGAAATATTATCATTGTGTTATTTTAAATTGTAACAGCTCTACTAAATTATATAATTTCAGTTTTCGGATGGCGTTATACTAGAACGAAATAATATTTATTCTGAAGAGCATTGCGATTGTGTATTACGCTATTGCAAAGAGGTAAGCCATATTAAATGAGTAATCTATATATATAAAAGAAAGTCTGTATGTTCCAACACTTATAACTCGAGATCTGCTGAACCAATTTTCATGGTTTTGGATTTGTTGGATTTGTCACCGCCCAGAATAGAAGAATAAATCATAAAAACAACAAAAACTAGACGAATAAATATTTTCCGAAAATTTTGATTTTCGTACATGTCAATCATTAGTTGTCAATCCTGTCAAATACGGAAAATAATGTTTGACATTCATGCGTTCAAAAAAGTATTTTGTGTAAAATAATCTAAAAGCGTGATTAATCTATTGTGTGATTTTTTTTTAAATCAATTACAAAAGTTGAAAGCTGTTTTAAATGCATTGTGTTATGAAAAATTCATTATTATAATAGTTAAGAATAATTTTTAAAGTAATTGTGTCCGAGTTTGAAATGAGTTTTTATAGTTGGAAAACGTTATATGTAATGGCCGTTGGTTTTTTTAGGAAAAATAAACTAAATCTGACAAGTAATTCAAAAATTGTTTTCGAGATTTTGTATGGATTTGAACCAAATAATATTATTTTGTTGAGAACCAAACGACCAGATTACAACAAATTGTGATATTAGTTTATGCTTTTTGTTTTGTGTGGTTTTGTACGAGTACATATTCAGTATTACTATTAATAACAATGCCACGTCCAAGAAGATCTGACCTTTCCCATCGAAGCCGTAATGCAATTAGACAACGGAACATCGCGAGTCAAATATCTGAACAAGAACGCGAAATTGCACGAGAAGTGCACCGCGTTAGTATAGAGCAAAGAAGGGCCATAATTCGAGCTTCTCTAACACAAGCGCAAAGAGAGGCAGCCCGTGAAACGGCTAGGTTAGAAATGAGAAATCGTCGAGCTTATCGTACAGATCAACAGAGGGTTAATATTCAAAATGATTTGAATCGAGCAGCGTTTCTATATGATTGCACTATCGACTATAGTCGTTTAGTATGCATTGGTGCAATGGACGTTGTTTGCCAGCATTGTGGCGCATTGAAGTTTTCTGGAGAAACACCTGGTTTGTGTTGTCTTAGTGGTAAAGTGAAATTGCCATTATTGGTTCCCCCACCAGAGCCACTGCGTTCCTTGCTTTGTGGTGAAACACCGGAATCAAAACATTTTTTAGCGAATACTCAAAAATACAATGTCTGTTTTCAAATGACTTCATTTGGGGCGGAAATTATCGAAGAGCACGGATATAATCCGACATTTAAGGTAATTCATGTTAAACATTTTTTTTCAAAGATAGTAAAATATTTTTGGAATGTAGTTTGTAATATTCAAGGCCAGATGTACCATCGTATTTGTCTCTAAACTTGCCGTCGACTTTACAGATTCAAGGCCAGATTTACCATCGCATTGGATCATTGCAACCTATGGAAGATGCACAGCATAAATTCTTACAAATATATTTCATGGGTAATATGGAAGAACAACTTGACCGGCGTCAAGGGATCAACACAGCCACGAAAAGAGCGATTCTCCAAGACCTGCAGCAACTACTTCATGAACATCATGCATTGGTCAGGCTGTTCAAGACTGCGTTAGAGCGCATGCCAAGTGATGACTATAAAGTTGTGATCAGAGCAGATAAACGACCAGCTGGAACACACGCACGAACATTTAATGCTCCAACAATCGATGAAGTGGCAATCCTGATTGTTGGTGAAAACATGGAAACACGTGATATTGTACTTACACGACGCAATACTGGGCAACTACAAAAAATATACGAAGAGACGATGGATATCACTACAATATTTACATGTAATCCGAAATGGATGGAAATTATTCAACTGCTGCTTCCCGCTCAGATATCAAGTGATCGGCTCGACATTACCACACATGTTTTCAAGCAAAAAATCCGATTATGAGTTACAAAAGCAACACATCTTTGGGATTATTCAATGATGGATGTATTCAATCGAATGACAAAAATAAGGCTTGCAGCATGCACACATTTTAATTTGGTTAGTCGAAAGAATTCGGGCAGATAAAAATTGTATGTGCGGGGATTGCTAATCCTGTAACCGATCCAGAACGACATGACATGATGTTCTAATCACGAATATATGATTCATGGACCGTGTGGCACCATCAACCGCCAATCACCATGCATGGTTGACAGCGAGTGTTCCAAAAGGTATCCACGAAAATTGACGGCAAAGACCATCACAGGCAACGATGGTTACCCACTGTATTATCGTCGGTCGCCCGATGATAGTGGTAGAAGTAGAACTATCATAATTAAAGTGAAAGAAAACGATTTGTGGTCGACACCAGTTAAAGAACGAAAAGAGTTAATTCGAGTGCATCCCAGGTTGCAAAACGTAGTTTAATTCAATAGGTAATTTTTCTCTGACACGTGTAGGTATGAAGTATTTAAGTAATTATTTTTTTATTCTATTTCTATATGTGTTATTCATCGAAATAAAAAGCCATTATACCTATATCTATATTTATTTTGTATCATTGTATTCCGTTCATCATAGCCTAAATTAGTTCCAAGCCCAAAGGTAACACGACATTCATTGACTGGGCGGTACAAAGTTCGCCGGGCCAGCTAGTTTATTATAATAAGAATTTGATACAAGACATTATATTTAACATACTCATTAGATTCAACTCCTAGACAGTTTAAAAACTCAGAGTTAGGTTTCAATAAACTCACTATTATTACGACAAAATAATTACTATTTCACTTCGTAATAAATTAATAATTTCAGTTCTACAAGCCATTATTTTTTAATAAGCCAGATTTGGTAAAGGATTACTACGATTCGAAAGACAGAGACAGACATATTGTACAAGTGATACAAGATGTAGTTGAAAACAATGTGGATGGAATAAGTATCATGGATGACGAGGTCGAAATGCCCCCAAAAGACATTATTCGTTCCATCGTAAGAGCAATAAGCTTCGCTGAGCGAATTCATGACAAACAAAAAAGTTATTTTGATTTCAGTTTTAAGGTAACTTAGCAGAATATATGTTGAGTCTGTATTGCAATATAAAGTTTAATATAGAACCTTAAAAAAGTAATGGTCAAAAGTATGAGCTACCTACTTAGAAGATCATAGTAAAAAAATCAAATCAATCAAAATTCCACATCTTTGAAGAAATAATCATCTTAAGGCGAAATTTATTCCACTCATAACTAATTGCAATAATAATAATTAATTATAAGATTCAATTGGATTCAAATTTTATATCTATTTTTAATGTTAAAGATAAACGTACCAGTGCTGCCCAGTATATCAACAGCGTTAGCCGCATCTTTAGCAGCTCTAAAATGTGCAGCAAAAGCAATTTTTGTTATAACAAAAACCGGTACTTCTGCCCGATGGTGCGCTAAAATGTCTCCCAGTTCCCCCATTGTGGCAATAACAACACAAAAGTCAACGGCAAGACGGTTACATTTATATAAGAGAGTCATACCTTTATTTTACGAAGGTAAGTTAGTGTTCTTTAATTTTTCTTTTATTTCTTTATTAAAACATTTTCATTATTGAGATGATCATATAGTGTAGGATTTTCTTTTTAAAGTTTAACAATGTTTGCAGTTATATAATATTGAAACCAGTAAAATTTATACAATGTAAGCGACCTCGTTATATTATGTTATAATTTTAGAACCTAGTTCACGCCTTTCTAAGAACAATTCCTAGTCTTTTTTTTTTTGTTTTTTTTATAATAAATAGGTAGACGTTTGACCGCTATCCTACCTGATGTAAAGCAGTGATGCGATCTATTTAGGAGCACGTCTAATGGTGCATGCTGCATGCTAGTATGTCGTCTAAGGTATTTAGTTATAATATAAATTGTTACTTGTTATTTGTTCGAAGAAATTTCAAAATCGTTCCGAATTTTACGTAATTAATAGGTAATTATTGACATCGTACCTAATTAAATTATTTTATGAAAATAGCTTACCACGCTTCAGCCGCTTTACCTAAACTTTAATAAATTATATGTAACTTAAACCTTCCTCGAGAACTTCTCTACCTTCTTAAAAAAAACGGCATCAAAATCCGTTGCGTAATTTTAAAGATAAATCTTTAAAATTACGTACAATGATACGGAGAGACAGACAGCAAGGAGCGACTTAGTTCAATACTATGTAGTGAAAAGCACTATTTTGTAATGTTTAGATCCGAAACTCTTTAAAGTAATTGCAATTTTATTTATCGTGCTAGCTGGATTTACACTGAGTCGATGACTTTATATTCAACACATGTAAGGGATTGTTCACACTTAAACGAATCGTAATTTTAACTCGATCGCTTTTTACGTGAATCGAATTGTGTCTGAGTACTTTAGCGTTCTTTATGTAAGTCGCTTCGACATAAAAACAAATAATCTTTGTTAAATAGATCCCAATCTCTTTAAATATATTATTTGTTTGTTATGTTATTTCACAGACTAGTGGTATATGCGTTTTTCTTGCTTAATATAACGTAATAGACCAGGGTCGATAATTTTTGAAACAAAAAAAAATAGTAGTAGGATGAAACCCATTAGAAAAGGAGGGGAAT
>CAJQZM010039477.1:50111-84715 GCA_907164665.1 Colias nastes
CCTAATATTACCATTTAAACAAGTTTTATGTAAATCGCTTCGAGCCTGAGGGAACTTATTTTCGGGGGATTTTAAGGCGCGTTTTTCTTTCGGAGTTTAAACGTAAAGGCGAAAAGTTACAAGATTCCTGATTCCGGTTTAATAGGATTGGCCGCTGTTACATCAACTAATTTCGAATTGATTAAGCGACTTTTTGTTGGTTTATAAAATTGAAGAAGAATGCGGAGGCGAAATGGAAATAATGAATTCCATTATAATTTATAAACCTACTGAAAAGTTAAATTAAAATATTTGTAGGAGAATAAAGTACAGAGTTAATTCGTAGGAAAATATCTTAAACATTTTCTCTTCTTAGCCTATATACCTACTGTGATGTGACTGTTTTTGTAGCACTAAAAATAATATTTAAAAGAAGCTGATTAAAATGTTTACTCATAAGTACAACATATTTTGCAATGAATGCAAGAACGCGCGAATAGTTTTGATTCTCTTAGTTCCCTCTCAATAACAACAATAATCAAAATCAAAGTGCATTCAAAAGCAATTACTCTAAAACATAATATTCAGTGTTATATTGAGACACTTCAAAATAATTAGTGGAGCTTAAGAAGCTTTCCATTTACTCAGTACCGTTCAAACTAACGCCATTTCACACTTAAACTGCACTTGAAATTGATTCTACACTTCGAAAGACGTTAACGTTATTGCAATGTTTTTTTCTTATTTGTAGTACTCTCAATGCCGTCTAGGTTTCTTTCAGTGTCTTAAGTATGCGATAAGCATAAAATTTTCTTTTTTCCTAGACGTTGTTTTGCTGTGAAAATTGAATCTAGTTTGTTATACAAGAACGTTGTTAAAGCTTTTGTGTTTTAATGTATTTAACAGTGCCTACCTTTTGCTCTATTATGAATTGTAAAGTACAACGTTGTAGTATAATGTCCTAGAAGGATTTTGCAAATACAAAACTATTCACAATATGATATTTGTCGTCACTGTCCTAAGCACTGTTAAAATTTCACTGAACTCTTTCAGAAGCGTTATCATATTATTATTTACAATTAATCATAATTGCTTAGGTATAGCTACGGAATTATCACACAAAGAGTATAAAATTCCTCGTACATGATTACGCGTTGATATTGTAAGATTGTATATATTGTATGGTATACATAGATTGTCTACAGAATGCCTTGAGATAAATATTACTATTCACGTCGCATAATGTTACGCAAACTGGCAAAAGCAATAAAAACTTTAGGCGTAAAACAGGAAAGTTTAACGACAATCGCAAAAGTTAAAGTGGTGTGTTGTAAATCTGGAGGTTTCATTGTAAAAAATAATGTAAATTTACTGCTCCAACTATTCTTTGTGATTACAGAAATGTTGCTTCGAAACTGATATACTTCTACTAAACAATCCTTAAGCTTTTGACCGGTTTACGGTAGTAAAAAAATATATTTTAGGTATTAGAATGAATTACTTTTTCTTTTATATAAAAAAAAGTTTGTTTTTTTTTCACTATAAAAGACGGAATAAATCAAATGCATGATACTTTTGAGGGGAGGAAGAATAACCAAGTGGTATTATTTCTTCACCAAAAAAGGAAGATTCCCAATCAGTCAAGTCGATTAGCTGACCGTCCGGGTCCGAGGATTTTTAAAAAAGCATTATACCTACTGAAAATAAAAACATATCAACTAGGTACGTACCTACCAACCAACTTTTTGAGAACAAAATATTGTAAAATTTTAGCGTATACTTCCTCCATTCTATCTATTTGATGATTAAATCTCTTTATGAACTTTAACAAAGATGCTATACAAAACATATTAAGTTCGATTCTGGGAAGGAAGCTCTACGAAAGAAACTTGTGTAGCGCTTTAACTATTAAGAACCAACGTTATCGAGTTTGGTATTATATTTTGTTCTTTAATAAAATGTTTCAGTATGCATACTTACCTATCACCTAGGTAGTAGGTACACAGCGTTGCTCTTATCTAGGTACGTATTCTAAATCGATGCCACATCTATTGATAAAATGTTACTTTTGTATAACAATGCAGAAAATCAATAAAATAAACAAAATATTACACATACTATTCAACAGATTCTATAACATTTTCTAGCCTTAATCTTAAAAAAAAACCTGTTCATTTAATTACATCCAACACATGATGAATGAAACTTCGTGAACCGTAAACTACTCTCATTTGAATTCACGCCATTATATAATTGTGATAACTTTTTTCTCTTGATAACCTTACAAAAATATTACCTCATTAACCTAATTAATGTTAATTTACACACAAACTCAATTAGTTTTTGAATTATGGAGAAACACGGCTAAGGCTAAAACAGGAGAACCTTTATAATTTGATTTGTTAATAATAATTTGCGTTTTCGTATATGAATTTAAATGGTGACTGTTTTCTTCTTTTATGTAAAGCTATAGGTATTTATTTCTATATCCAAAATACTTAAGAAAATAACATGTAAAAATGTAATATAAAGAATGTAATGTTAAAAATCAACATTTATTTATGAAAGCGTTTTTGTAATATTGGAAAATAACTACAAAATTTAATGTCTCATTGTAATTGTAGCAAATATTTTCCAATGCTATTTTGGTTTAAGACGGTTTAACAAAGCTCACATTTTTCTGGGTTCAATGAATGACAGACAAGAATACGAATCCTTACAACTTGTGTGAAAGTAAATGAAACGATAGTATTTCAAATTTCTTTAAGTAAAGAAAGAAACATTTATACGGTGTCGGTATAATAATGTAAAAAATAAAAAGTTGTAAATATGAATTTAAACTTGAAGATGATAAAAATCTTACAAAAAAGAAGACCAATTTCCTTCCACCCATTACCCTCACCTAAATTTATCTACAAATACACAAATACATAATATCAAATGAAATAAATACTAATTAATAAATACTAATTTTTATACCTGAACAAACTACTTCTTATGAATACGTTCTGCGTTGTGTTGCAGGTGCTTCCTTATTCTTGTAATATGTGGAACTAAAAATATACCCACTAGTATTTAGGCCACATGGCAATGAAATCGTTTAAATTGAAAAAATACATCGATACATACACAGATAAATATTTTATCTTAATACATATAAATCTCGTGTCACAATGTTTGTCCTCAATGGACTCCTAAACCACTTAACCGATTATAATAAAATTCGCACACCATGTGCAGTTCGATCCAACTTGAGAGATAGGATAGTTTAAACATGTAGGTACCACGGGCGAAGCCGGGGCGGACCGCTAGTACTATTATATATCTTTATACAATTTAAATTGAATACAGCTATAACTCAATGTAAAATGAAGTGCGTTATCTATATTACAGCTGAATATGAGTCAGCGTAACGCAATATAACCAAAACAACGAACCGCACTAGAGAAGCCATCTTACAAACGAGGGGGCTATTTGGGAATCGTACGATAATGTAAAATATATCTTATAATACTTCTGCAAATGTAATAATAAATAAATAATTATATTATATTATTAGATAATTTCGACAGTATTCGAATTAATAAACAATTAAATTAATAACTACCAAGTAACTTTAAAATGTGCGTAGTCACATACAAAGCTAATGCTACGAATTCGTAGCACTCGTATCATTCGTATCATGGCCATAATATTTTACTTGTTTGTATTGATTCTATTTCTTGGATTAACTTACTTTTAATGTATCAAAATACCTATATTAGACATGACATAAATAACTATTGAGTTAGTTATTATAATATTTAAAAAAAATTCTTAAAAAAATACATCTAATTTATTGCCCTTCACAGAATAACCTCCGTACGTGAGTTCCCAAGGAAGCGCGGAGTATAGACATAAATTCCGGGCCGCAAACTGAAGCCAGCTGTTCCAGTGTTTTGGGGAAATAAATACGGATTAGACGCAACGGTACACGCTCAGTAGCGACTACGCTAATGCCGCTGAATTCTGAATTATAGATCTCGCGTATTGATACAATGTTACGTAACGTATAAACATTCGTTCTTTGGTTCTGTCTTTTACTTGTAAGGATTGTGGAACATACTTTATGAGTACATTTGTTTGTTTAATTGATACTTCTTAAAAGTCAGGTTCGTCAGTTTTTGGTTGATTTCGACTACTCAGGAAACGTTCCTACTACTGAATGAAATGAATATGAAATATACCATAATAATACTCGCATATTTCATATACGAAAGAAGCACGAAGCAGTTTTTGAAACAAAGACTTAATTTAATTACACAAACTATTATTTTTCATGTAAAAACTAAATAAATGAATCCACGTTCCATTTGAAAAGACAGTTTAAAGACAATGCCTCGCATTTTCTCCTCCGTCAAATTACTTTAAATTATAAAAAGAAGAAATAATTAATCAGCACAGCTAAGAAGGCAAAAGGCAATCTCAAGGAAAAAAATAAGATAAAAGTCGCACAATAAACTAACAAAGCATGAAAACAAAATGTAACAAAAGGTGCGAAATAGATTTATTGTGTCCATTCGCTTCGTTTCGAGTGCAATTTGCGAAAATTGTTACAATTCATTTATAACGATTTGTTGTATTTCTGTAATTAAACCCTGTAAAATAGAGGGTTTATTTCAGGAACAGGGGCTAAGAAAATGTTTCTTACTAAAAAATTGTTTAAATTATTACACTTGTTTGTAGAGCTATATAAGCTCTATTTAATATAGCGCTTTAATTCGATTGTTCTCACATCAACTGTTTACTAGTAAGGAATACAATAAAGAATGGTTTTTAAAGAATTCATATTATATTCTTAAACTAAGCTTACAGGAAACTTATTTAGTTTATTAATTATTGCGTAACAATTGCTGTACCCGGGATAAAATAAATCCATTATCATTAACAACAATTTGGCCTACTTCTCCGTAATAATATTTCTCACAGTGCCAACAATTTAAATCATATAATTTAGTGTTCCAGTTGTAATGGAATAAAATCTAAGCACGGCTAACATCTCGCTCCAGGCATGTACCGGATAAGGTAATTAAAGCGATTTTAGTATTCACCACAGAGAGCCAATTTAAAACGTTGAACCCCTGGACACCTTGGTTGCATGTTAAACCAGACTATCTTGGTCGTACACGGCCTTACTGTTGAATGGATGTACCGGGGAATATAACTGGATTAGCCGAGCGAGAACCTTCAAATTCTAAAATGGTTTGAGTGTAAGATATACACGCTTTGACAAGAAGCGCCACATAAAGATATTTAGGGTCGGTTTCATAGCATCCGCATGGTTTCAGACGGCTTTTACACTGTATAGCACTTCATAAAGTCAACTTAATGAATTCAGTACAGAAAACAATTACCTAAACATACGAGTTTAAAACCTGTATTCCATCTTACATACTGGAAAAACATGTATTTACAAATAGTTTAAACAACAGATTATTGTCAATACTCCACTTATTAAAATAACAAAGCACTTCCATTATCACATACATCTACGTTAAGATGTTCGTCTTGCATAGAAAATTACACTTGAAATTGGTGTCGCGAACAAGATCAAGCTCAACTTCGGGATAAACTACAAGCCTGAGCCCGGTTATCCCGGTATTAGTAATTAAAAACTTTGATTGACTATCCATACACCTGGTAACAAAACTATTTAAGTTATTCAGAATAAATTTATTATTGAATACTCAATTCATTGAATATTTATGTTGTAAAATTGTCTCAAAATTCAGTCATAACAATTTAACTTAAATATCTCCAAAAAACACTAAAAGTACGTCTTTTTGGAAACTACTAGCGAATTCCAGTATTTCTAAGAGTATGTGTTATCCTGTAAGTATCATCGAAACCTCTTCAGTAGATTTTTGCGTGACATAGTAACAAATATTTCTCCATCCATCCTCATAATATCTATAGGTTTATATAAAACGAGTATGTGAATATAACTGTGTAAACTGAGCCTTTATTTTTTCTAATGTATCGTCGTTTAATAAATATAAATCACAATACCCTAAAAGCTCTTGACACGTTTGCCTAAAAAAGTCTGAATGCAATGAATCAGTAATAGGCTGTTAATAAAGTAATAAAGTCCCCGTACCGTACAAATTACCTATACACGCATGATAATATAACTTTACGAATACGTAATTAGTAGGAACATCAAAGTTCTTAAATACAGAGACAAAAGCCTGATCTATATGTACTCCGAGCGCCCGCATGACAACTCCATATGTTCATATTTACTCTACTTTGATTACAGTACTGCAGTTGAATTCAATATTTACATATTATTATAAAGCCTTTCAAATGATTGACCTGGAAATTCTCGGATTTCGTACTGACAGCATTTCGCAGAGATTGAATATGATAAGCGTAATATTTACTTTAATTGGCTAAAAAATTAACAATGTTTAATTTTACGTTAAAATGTCTGACAGTATCATAATGTATCCAGTTTCTTTTTTAGTGATCTGATCCTCACAAATGAATAATAATTGAATTTTATTTGTGTATTGTTTTAATTTTGTATGATGTATGTATAAATTGGACAGTTTAAGACAAATAAACATGTATCAGATAATATGAGAAGCCGAATTACAAATGAGGAATTTACATTATTCTAAGAACCTGCAACTCATACAACTCATACAACAAAATTAAAATCCAGACTAAACAGTTAAGCCTTTTTTCTTTAAAATTTGATTAACTGTTCAAACAAGGTGCAGGCATCCAGAAATCCTTTTGATGTCCAATCACAAGGCCAGCTAGTTTTCTCGTGGGTAAGTTACCAAAATTGTTAATGAACAGAAAGTTTTGTGTGTAATTAAATACGGTGTTACAAAACATATATCCTACGGGCTTATTTATAGTCATATTTCATTTAATACAAAACAAGTGAAAAATTATGAACCAAATAACTATAATTAAAATTTTTGTTTTGTGTTTATTTTCGACGCTGATCGCATGAATTCACAAATATCACACTGCTTCGTTTTTACTCTAAGAAGTGCTATTAATTTTTTTCGTTGATATTTTTCTATATTAATTGATTAATTATTATTAACTTCTGCGTCACACAGACCGAATCACTAAAAAAAATTAAATCACGATCGAGTATTGAAAGTCCAAACTAACAAACTTTCGACTTTGTGTTAAAGAAAGATAAGTAAGTGCAGTATTAAGAGGCCGTGTCGATTTTAAGAGTGATTTTGACTTGTTTCTTTAATTCTTTAGGAGCTCGTTTAAAAAAACTAACTACTATGTTATATGAAAGTAATGGTATAATTTAAAATTCTCTAGAATATTCGATTATATAGATCTGCCATAATAACGTTTGCGCTCCCGTATATAATCTAAAATTCTAGAGAACTTTAAATTATTCCATTTCTTTCATAAAACATATAATATGTATTTTTTTTATTGCAAATTTTTAAGCATTAACCTATCATTTAGTGTGTATTTTTTATTTTTTTTTAACTCTGTTGTAAGAACTAGAAATTCGACGCCATATACGCATAAAATTTCATCAAAGTAAGGCTATTTTAACTTAGATGTTCTTTGAATTTTTCAATAAAAGTACATAAATTGCCTCGAACATATTTTAGGATGTCTCAGTGTCTTTACTGTAGTATATTTTATAAGAAAACTTCTTCTATTAAATTCCGTGTAAAATACAAAGACACGAACGTCCCGCATGGAAAAAATTGAAACACGCCTTAGGTTATTGGCTATTAAACAAACTGGACAATGAATATCAATAAATTGTCTCGAACGTATTTTAGATATTGAATGAATCTTTAATTTAAGATATCATCACATATTGTTACTAATTTAGTTTTGTTAAACGAGCGTCTAAAGAATTACAGAAACAAGTAAAAATCACTCTAAAATCGATAAGGACTCTTAACACAATATTACCTAAGAGAGAAAATAAGCACGTTTTATATTGCTCCCTCAGAAGATGTTCTCTATTTATGTCACTTACGTCACTGACGTTAAACGAATTATGTTCAACTTTGTGCACGGGAGAATGATTTTTGATCAGATTTTCATAGTGTGTTTAGGTTCCAATAATAATAGAGAGAGATTTTTATATAGGTTCTTCTCGGTAGAATACTACACTTTGTTCCAATCCTTGCAATTAAATACATTTTGAAAAGGCAAGTTTATTTTTTTTCTTACATTCTTAAATAATTTTTAAATAAAATATTGGAATAATATCTATTTTTGCATCTGGCTTAATCTTAAGATTCAGGAATGAACAAAGAAAATCATAATAAGTCATAAACATAAGTTCTTGTAACTTTCATTATTCCATTATATTAGGGGATCTCATAATACATTGTAGTAATCCCTATATTTGTTCTAGGAATGTCGAGAAAATTTCGTGGTTAGGTACTTAGGCGCATGTCAGGTCGAGACGAACGAACGAGTAAAGACGAAATAAAATTAGGAGAAATATTTTTTTCCATTATAATATCATAAATAATCCATAATCACGCTTGTCTATAATAAACCAAACTAAAGAGAATAATTTGTTTATTCTTATTACCTTTCATATTTTGAAATTATATGAATGTAGTTAACATAAAAAGGTATTTCAATATCGTTTCAATAAAACCAATTCCATAAAAATATATACGGGTCAGCATTGATTTAGATATATTGCAGAATGCTTTAAAATTTACATCCTATTATAGCTCTCTTTTCATGGTAAAATGTTCGCTTTTTGCAGTTCTGAATATTTGATAGATGTTATTAATATGAGTTATTTTTATACATTTTAACCGGTGGTACGTGTATTTCAGCTACCTGTGTATTTACCAACGTATTTCTTTGTAGATACGTAACACACAATAATGAAAAGTTTATATGACTCTTAGTAGAAAGTTAAGAATTAGTATTATATTATAACAAACTATGTATGTCGAAAATATTTAATACTAGATAAAATAATTCAATTACCTTTTCTACCAATTCACCAAAATGTAATATCTCACTAATGTGAGTGTTTATTCTAAGCATTTATTATTTCAGAATACCTTTTCCTAAAAGCTTATTCAGACTATTTTAAAAATTCTGGACTAAGACCATTAATCACTTTTGGTTACATGAACAAAACCTTTTACCATATTAATATTAGGTATTCTTTGCTTATAATATAAAGTGCAGGGTAAGGAATACAAGCCAATGTCCGCTTCTCTATACAATAGTGATTTGTGGAAGTTCCTAACTCCGTCCTCACCGCACCCAAGAGAAATAAGTCTACTCGTAGTTCTTAACAAAATGATTGCAAACGTGTACCCACGTTGTTAGTCCCATTTATCAGGGTGGATTTTATTTACCTTCCCTCCCTAAAGGATAATTCACTTTCTAAGCATCGTATCGAGCAACTGGGACACATAAAGTATTTTACGCTTTTCGAACGAAAATAAGTAAGTATCGGAATGCAAAATGCAAAATTAGGTTAGGAATTTGTTTTCGTCACGTACGCTGTACGGCAATTTCGGAATCGTAAAGGTTCCTTGTCTTTGCGTGCGATAAAATACGCTGTTTTTATTATAATGTGGGTATTGGGAAGCCAATCTAGTAAGTCGGTCTTTTTAATTTAACTCACGATTCTGAAATACTGGAATAGATTCATAATAAGTTTTATAATGAACGTTATCCTCTTTTAATATAATTTCACTTAATTATACTTTCTAGTGGTTTTACTCTTACTTTTAATAAATTAAGTAAAACCAAAAATGCTAATCGATTGTAATCGAAATAAGCGTTCTGATTAAAGAAAACATAAACGAGGAAGTAAAAAATAAAAATCGTCATAAAAGTTTTGCTTATTCAAACACTCGTGCATATTATTTTAGTGTAAGGAGCGAACAAGTTACAAGACGGCCAAACAAAAATAAGAAAATGTTTACGCAGTAAAATCCACTTCAACTAATTCCGAGCTCAAGGAGAGTTTGTAAGAAATTGCGCATTAACTACGTCTGTTCTTGCAAAAAAATAAACTTTTATCGCTTACTACCGCTATTTTAAAAATTAAATGAGCATTTTCTGCATATTTTAAAGTGTCTTTGAATCACCATGATCATGAATTATAAGTATTATTCTGATTTTATAACATGTTTTTTAATTAATATTATTACGTATCGTATCAAGAAGTTAGTAAAGTAGTTAGTAATATAATTTTTATATAATTATATTATAAATACATTAAAGCCATCAGCTTTAAAGCTTCATAGGCTTAGCACGTATTTTGAATGTCTAAAGACTTCAACTAACTACACTTTACTACTCATAATATGATGTATAAATCATTATTATTCGTTAAAGTTTACATCTAAATTACGAAAGTCTAGAACTTGACATGAATCATTTACATTGAATCTCATCCAATAGGTACACCTATACATCGTCTAAAATATCAAATGACCTAACTCTTTTGAGAATGAAAATTCATGCCGAAACACTAATGACCATATCGAAAAACAATGTCTCTAAAAGTATGATTTAAATAATCTTCATAAAAAGAAAGTAAAACACAATTCCTCGTACACAAATAAAGCGAGTAAGCACAGATCGGTATAAATCTGAACGTTAGAAGCAAATATTGTCTCGACGGGTCAGCCAGTATGGACACAGCACTCGACTTTTTCCATTCAAACCGTGCATCGTGGACACTTTACATGTGAACTTGAACTGAGGTAAAGATCACCTATTGTCGGTTTTAAATCAATGCGAATAAGGCTGTATTATAAACTCTAGAGAGATTTCACGGTGTTTATTGTAAGTTATTGCAGTTTTCAAATTATTGTAGCAATTTGTCGTTGATATCTGTGATCGATAATAAGTGTGTGTATAATATTATGATTTATTATCCCGATTATTAATCAAACTTGTGTAATTTGATATGTAGGTATGTAATAATAAAACGCATTCTAAAATAATTAACATTTTAAATGAGTAGAGAATAAAATAGCGTCACTTACCTGCTACGAAATTTATGGCTTCATGAAAGTAATAAAATACGATGTGGATATTTGCGAAATATTAATTGTATGCCTTAATGCGGATTTCTATTATTGTCCAATTGTTTTTGTAATTAATCAGTTTATTTCTGCTTATTCCGATTAAAATGAAATTGTATTTATCTATTATCATTTAATGCTTTTCTAGTGAGTTGACTTTTGAATCACATATTTTATCAAACAAAGTATTACAATTTCAGTACTCCAGAGGTACAAACCTATAATATTATTATATAGTAAAATCCCATCAAATTTTATGTAGAATCTACATGAGTAGGTGCACGTAATTGTCCATTAGTCAGCTAGCGGCCAATTACGCGTCCATTAGAAATAAAACATACGGAACTACGCTGGGAAATGGAACGCTATAATACTTTTATTTATTTCCCAGTATCTACCTACGGTTCGCGTCTAATTAGATTAATGATTCTTTAAATGTATGCCGTGAGCGGCTACTTCATAGAAGCCGTTTAAAAATAAAGCAAATAGATTAATTCGAAAAATATTTTCTATATAATTTATATGATTCCAACAGCAACATCTGCTGGGTCGCCGCGCCGGTTTTACCAAATATCTTCACCTCAGACATCGATTCTTTCTACTTTCGGGATGTGGAATTATTTTATTAAGATAAAACAGCGAAAAATACTTTAATGATATTTAAAAAGACGTTCTTACTTTAAATACGTCTTCATTAATAACTAATTCACAAATTAAAAACGCAACAATGCTGTTTCGTTTTCGTACAAAATATATTTTCGTATATTTACCAAAGCACGAATCTCTCTTAATAGCTATTTGGCTGTAAAGGGGGCTCGTTGCTCGCCTTCGGAGGAATTCCTATAATGAAATAAGTAACAACCTCCAACAATTCCTGAAGAGAATGTTATCTAAAAGTTTTACACGAAGCACAACACAATGTAGTTGTTATTATTGTCTGGTGTAGTTGTAATGGTAATGTTGCATTTTTTCTTCGTGAATATAAGTAATGTATATAGCACAGATAATTTAATACTAGTAGTTAAATATCTATAGCTAAAGACTAGAAGTATATTAGGTATCGCATGAAATGTTATTTTTTATAATAATTTATGCTTGAATTTATGCTATTAATTGCTGGATAAAAATGAAAAAGAATTCAACAAAGAATATTTTCATTAATCATTTCATAACATACATAATTTTTGTATATATTGTTATATATATATTGTAGTTTGTGTAGTGTATTATAGAAGTATATTTATATTACTGTGTAGTATCTATGTACAGTATATGTAGTTTATGTAGTATGTAGGCATTTTTATTTTTTTATATTCTATCTTTTATTTCTTTTTGCGCTATCCTTATTCTTCTCACATTTCCTTTCCTACCAGGTTGCCTGGAAGAGATTGCTGTGTAGCAATAAGGCCGCCTATTGTGCAAAATTGTTGTACCTTATTAGTTTGTACCACATGTCTTAAATTGTTTTGTACAGTAAAGAGTTATAAATAAATAAATAAATAAATAAATAGTGCGTTCATAATTTATCCCTCAATTATGTGAATTTAATAAAATAACGCCAAAAGCATTTACATAATGGTCTTAAAATAATAAGCAAAAGCCAAAAATATTTTCCATTCATTGTGCCCTTTAAAAATAAAAAATATGATTGAGGTCAGTTTTTACTTTTAATATTCTATTTGAACAATAGAATTACCTACATATTTATTTCACACAAAGCCTATTAACTGAAATGTTTAAACTAAAGACAATTGTTTGAATAATTAACATTTTGCTCACATTAACGAAAGCGTTCGCAACAGTAATTAAATCGAAACTCCATTACACGAACGTTTAGACATTATCAAATCGAAAATTAATAAAAGGAAAATATGATAATAATTTACGACGGGACCGTGCGAACAGCGCATGTTGAGTAAATAACATTTTGAGTTAACGTTGCAACTACCCAAAAGACCCTCATTGCAATTTCAACATTGTTTTCCTTGCTATACTAGAGTAATAACATACTTTTAAATCAAAACTGTTCAGCCAATATTATGACATGCTGCTGGGCGAACGGGTATTCATTCTAGTGATGTTAATAGAACAACGGTAGTATAATATGTGATACTCTGTAACTCGACTCTGACCTAGAAATCAATGCCGTCTCTCTGTCAGTATCGTGTTGTTTAATAGTAGTTAATTATTAAAATAACAATATAAACCCTTACACAATGTCTTAATTGATTGTTTATAAAAATGTTAATTACCAACTCAGAAACGTTACAGGCCTTTTAAACGTAGAAAACATAAGAAAGTAAAAAAAAAACTTCCTATATTTTATCTAAAGGATAATTATTGACCAATATTAAATAGTAACCTTATAGAAATTACCTATATTATATGATATTACCTTCAACAATAAAATAAGAGACACGAAAACTTTATGTAGGTATATCCGTAGCATTGTTAACAATCAAAATTGCACAGGGAATTCATAGAAATATATACCAGTGACAATGATTTTGTGAACCCAAGTTTTTCCATAATTCATGGGCTATTCCCAAAGGAATGAGTAGTTTGATGTCGTTGAGATCGCTAGCAAAACTTCAACGCCTTTGGGGATTTATTTCTTTTCTACATGCTTTATTCCTGTGTAAGATATCAATAGCAAAATACATAATATATCTATTTCATTAATGAATTATTCCGATAAACTGAGCGTAATTGCAAGATTTAAAACGAGCATTTTATTGTTACAACAGAAAATAATAACTCTAGTTGAAGACAACTTTGTAACCAAAGTAAAATGACAACATAATATATGTTGACTTCTTTTTATTAAACGTTCTCTAGATATTGTTTGTAAATTATTAAATGAAACAATGTTGCTTATAATACAGAATTCCACTAATATTGCTACAAATGAGCCAATATCGTAATAAGTTTAAACAAAAATAAATCTAAAAAGATACAATAATGCCGCGTGTAGGAAAGTAACTGAAAATCAACATTGAACAACTAACCCTTGTTTGTCCATTAGTCTGCCGCGACAGAATCAAAGTAAACACGCCGATTTCTTGCCAAATATTTCGTTGTTCTTGGCCTCCTTAAGATTTTGACCAGTTCTTGAAGCTTATTACGGATATTTTTCTTTGTAGTACATATTTCGAAAATCGAATAATTGGGAATACTTAATTTTTTTTTAATTTTGTAATGTAACGATACTATGAAACATATAAAAATAAACTTAATGATAACTTTATTTTACTAATATCGCACCTAATTTAATACTATACCTACTCTAATACTAACGATTATTAAAGACTATTTTAAAATTAATAATTATTATGAACACATTTCAACTGCATTAATTACGTTTTATTTTTCATAATTTAATTGTGCCGAAACAGGCTATTTGATTTTTTTTTATTACAATGATTTTATACAGTAAAATTACCTAGATTAAAAAATTGTAATATTCTTAAAAATTAAAACATTAATAAATTATAAAAAATGCAGGTTCAAGATTTGTCAATATTATTAATTAAAGGAACATGTCCATTGTTTATGTTCTTTTTTATCTGTGGAATTTGACATTGAAATATTTAATCTGTTCACATATTTTTTTTTATTTATTATAATATATGTACCTACTTTTTCTTTTACGACATGTGCTTATCATAAATTTTTGAAACTTTTTTCTTTATTATATTTTAATATTAGTTATTAATCACAGACAACATTTTATAAACTTTTACATTATTTAAAAAAACGATAGCAGGGTATGTATTCTTTTTGGTTTGATAACGAAGATTTAGATAAGTATAACTAGCGTTTAGCTACTATGTATTATGTATTCTGTGGTATAACGACAAAAGAGTGCTATGTGATTGTGTTTCAAATTTATATTAAGACAAACTGATTTCATATTTCTCGTAATGAATACCACGCGTCGGACACTTCCAGTAGCATCTATATCTTTGGCTGATGAAAAATTAATTCTCTCAGAGCGGCTAGAAAAACCGTACCGTATAGACTAACTACCTTTATCGTTACTTTTTGTAAGTTATTACTATCATTAGTCTCCTACTAATATTCTCGCTCCTTGCACTCGTCATTTATATATTATGCATACAAATGCATAGAAATGGACCCTTTGAAATCGATGAATTTACACAATATAAATGTTGCGTCCAAGTTAAATGAACTACTTAGATCAGATTTTGTCCATACTATTTATTTTATAAATGAGCACAATTTCATGAAATATTTAAGATAATAATTTTAATTATATTTGTGACTCATTGAAATTATTAAGCGATACCATTCAGCATTATAATATTAACGTTACGTTTTGCACATTATGTAAATATTTACATTAACAGCATTGATATTTCAGTCCGCTTGATAACTTTTACAGCTCTCAAACAAAAGACCAACAAAGAATCACACGTCACTGATTCCAAAAGAACTCGGTTTGCGGCTATAACCCTCCTTAATTCTGTATTCAGAATGCACCATTAATCGAAGCAGAAGAACTTATCATATTATTTGCAGGTGAAGGGATATTAACATCAATCGATATACAGCAATTTATTGAATTGGGTCTACACATCATCAGATTTAAAATGTCCAACGTGACAAGAACAGACAAAATAAAATTACTGGACATGCTCAAAAGCGCTGTGAAGGGTGCCTGCAGAAAATATGACGTATCAACTTGGCCAATAGCCATATCCATAGATTTGCCAAGTGCCAGCATCCGAACCGGAACTATACGAGGCTTATACGACGAGTAAATAATTTATATTTGATTATTTATTTACGCAAATTCTTAATGAATAACGTCCATCTGATTTTCCAATTACAGAATTAAATAATGTCAATACATTATTTAATTCTGTCGATCGTCGATTAAAATTATTGACATATATTTTAATTTTCAAGTATTATAATATTATGGATTAAATAGCAATTTCGTTCATTTAAGATACAGGTAACTGTATAACATTGAAAGAGAACGATAATACTGAAATCACAAGTAACGATTATTATTCAAACAAATTCTCAGCCGAAAAAATATACATCGACGCATCGAACACTTTCAAAATTAGGTCAAGAAATTTAAATAGTTCATAGCGAGTATAGGAGGTATCAACGTTGACAAGAGAGAATTTTAGTATAGTTGGTTCTTTGATATGCTGTTCCTCTTGCTATTTCGGTTATAGTCCGGGCTGTCTGGCTGGCCGCAGTGGTTGCGTTTATTAGTGCGCATCTTATCTGCACAGGAAAATATCCTTAATTTAAAGTCATTTTTTAACGCGTAATTTTTAATCTTTTGCCTTTAGATAGATCCATCAGACATACATTTTTTATTGCAAGACGTTTTTTTCGTTGTTAAATAGGTGCCAGACGCAATTTTTATTTCAAAATAATTAAAATATCATCGAAATAAGTGAAATTCCATCAACATGAGTCCCCGTGAAGGATAAGTAATCACTGTGGTACTTATACTATATATATAATATTCATTTTACTATTTACAATTTTTTTGCAACAATCTACCATGGTGCCTCCTTTTCCCAACGAACCTCAAATAGGACGTTAAATGTGAACTTGATAAAAACCAAATACATATCATCAAATTCATATTAATACCCAAAAGTGTAATAAATATGAAAGCATCTATTAAAAATATTAGTTTACTAATTATTTAATATAAGTATTAAAAAAGGATAATATAATATAAGTAATAAAGTTATTACTTACTTATCTTTTAAGCGGACTCATGTTGATGTAATTTCACTTATTTCGATGACATTTTAATTATTTTAAATAAAAAATTGCGTATGGCACCCATTTAACAACGAATAAAACGTCTTGCAATAAAAAAATTATGTCTGATGGATCTATCTAAAGGCAAAAGATTAAAAATTACGCGTTAAAAAATGACTAAAGTTAAATATATCTTCCTGTGCAGATAAGATGCGCACTAATAAACGCAACCACTACCGCCAGCCAGACAGCCCGGACTCTAACCGAAATAGCAAGAGAAACAGCATATCAAAAACCCAACTATACTAAAATGACTTTTTTTAAAACGTTGGTAGCTCCCGTACCATTAGTATGGAAACCAATCCTCAATCAATTAAATGTAAAGTTAATACGGGTGGTGTTCTTCGACATAGAGCACATATTATTTTTCGAGCTTTACGAAACCTTAAAGAAGACCATCGATATCAAGTTGATTGAATTTGCAAGTAAGTAGAAATAAACATTGAACTAAAAGACTTTGAGTTTCAAACTAAATTAATAAAGGTCAACCTTTAAATAATACAAAATAATTGAAATAAAACATATTTATGAAGTCAAAACATTTAGCAACGAAATATCTGATACCTATTAAAGTATTTTACAGGGGAATTATGTTTGAAAATTGATCAATAATATTTGTTCATAATCGTATTACAGCTCGACGTGTATAACCATTAATTACGTTCGTCACCCCAATTTCGTACAAAGAGTCAGAAATCTGTTTCCGATGGAATTAAATCCACTTATATACTTAATATAAGCACAATTTGCGATCAACAAGGTTTGGATAACATTGATGTTATTATTCAGATTTGTGATGGTAATATATTTGTTATTATTTATTTTAGAGATTCATTAATTAGTAATTTTATTTTTTTATCGCATATTATTATTCTTGCATTAGTACACTTATATTAGTTTTACTTGTTTATTTGTATGCGTATGTTATGTCTTTACGTAACCTACTTCTTCTACGAGTCGATTTTGACTCACTTTAATGAAGCAGATTTAATTCAAACTTTGTAAACTTATCAAAGATCGGGGGACTAATCATTTCATAAGCGTATTTTTAGTTCTTTTAAACTATATTTATTATTAATTATTATAAATGTTCCAGTGTTTCAAATGTGTCTTGTTTATTTATGATAGAATACATTGACAATGTAATTATTGTTTACTCGTTCGTTGATTGCTTCAGAAATCAGATGGTATCATACTCGCTCGTGAGTTCCTGGCTTTTCAAATAACCAACAAATATAGTATACACGCTATTGAACTTCAAATTAATGCGAAATGCCAAAAGGTAAATGTTGTACGAAAGCTTCCTTGAAATTGCTTATGTAAGCCCTAGCAGGCGTTCTTAGATTAGTTAATATTTACGTGTATCTTGTCTGTGCTGCTGTATAATATGTATATACAACTAGGTACGACTTATATTCAACATAAAACATCTGAGTGCTTAAAATCTAAAGACTAAATAAATACGTAAAGATTTTATTTATATGCAAAAAGTCCATAATTTTACTAATTCTTTTTATATTTCGGCAATTTATTCATCCAATATTTTTCTCATTTTTAATAGCTCTGTACGAATTGACGCATGGATGATATAGAGACGAGAGCATGACTTTGTTATAGGGTTTTCTACGGTTCTAAACTATCCTAGAAGAAGAGACAGTCGCTCGAATAAGCTGGCGGGTGTTTGCGGTCTGTTAAGGCATTAAAAATGAACTACTAAAGTACGGCTACATATTTGTACTAGCATTAAGAAAATCTCATTACACCAGCTCCTTCGCGGATAAGATACGTAGGTATTTGTAACAGAAGAACATGCAAGATGAATGGATTATAATACAATATTACTACATAGCTTTTCTGGCACGGAATAATTTTGATCAAAGGAATTTTGTATGGATTTTTTTAAACTGGACATAAATTGACGACTTTGTTTTTGTATGGAACAGAAACACCATATTATGTTAGGTGAATAGCGTATTCACTCCAAATACATACATGGATGACGTCAAATAGATGAATAGTACCTACCTAATAATAATTCAGCACTTGTTTGATGTTACTATAGTTGCAATTTGTGAAAATTGATACTCTTGTATATTGTGCCCTAAGTGTGTTGCACATACATGAACATGATATCATGATAATTATGATATTAAATTACAATTAAAATGAAATAATCTTATAACGAATGACGAATAATTGTACTGTATATTTGTTAAAGTCAGAATATGGTCAGAATTATTCACATTTTAATACATATTACAAAAAGAATGAAATATTATCTGTGTTGATTAATTATTGTTGATTGCGACAAAAATGAACCTGTCGCCTTTCTATTTATATCAATATTAATTGACGCAAGTCATACGAATTGAGTTTTAAATTATTTTATTTACAAAAGAATATTTATTATTTTGAACTGTTTTGCTTCATTAATTAAAATGGCAGAGAAATTTCCGGAGAAAATCGAGTTTACAGATGTTGATATCAGTCATCCTGATATATTGAAACGCCCTTGCAATCGTTTTAGAAGATGTCCAGTTATCGTCACATTATGTAAGTATTCTTAAAGATAACAAGATACATTTAGGTTTTAAAAAATCAAGCCGAAAGCATATTAATTATTAAGTAAGTTATGTCATATAATGTATACCTAATGCTCATTACGTACGAAGCTGATTTATTTGGTCACATTGCAGCGGACACTCAAATTACCCCTGTAGAAATCCAAAAATTGTTAGAAGTGGGTATGAATGTAGTGAAATTTAAAATGTCCTTCACAACAAAAGGAGACAGGATTCGAATGCTCGGAAAAGTGGACAAAGCTGCGTCAGCGTGTTGTAGTAAATTCGGGGTTCACGATTGGCCAGTAGCTACTTGTATCGAACTGAAAACGTGTATCGTTAAAACAGGACTTCTAGAAAATGTGCGTAAAATAGCATAAAATGTTTAATTAATAATTCTAGCCAAAACTAAAATCTCCATTTCGCAGTTTACTGCAGACAATCGTATCTATCGATAAGATTTGAATGAAGTGCGGGCTACCTGGAGTGTTATTAATTTTTTTCAGAATGCAGATTTTATAGCATTTAAAGAAGGAATGCATGTAGTTCTTACATGCAGACTATCAGATTACAATAAATGTAATCTTAAAAAGGTGTTCGTCGACAATCCCACTTTAGCTAAAGACATCAAAGAAGGAACAGAGATCTCCATTGGATCTGATGAAGTTATATTGAAATGTGAAGCTATTCTAGACGAAGAGAATATAAAATGTATTGTAGTCAAAGGTGGTCAGTTAGGTAATGTCTGTAACGTATGTGCCAGAGGTGTTGCACACGATATATCAGTTATTAGTAAGAAAGATCTAGATATGGTTAAATTTGCTTTACAGTATCAGGTAACTATTTCTTTATTCTTTTTAAGATTGTTACTTTATTTGTTAAAAGAAAGTTATATGATACGAAAGATTTTTTTTATCCCAATTCCCAAGTCACATAGATTAAGGAACTAAATAAAAGTATGTACTTATATCCTATATTGTTTTGTTTTAAGATCGATATGATAATTGTGAATTACGTGAGAAAAGCAGAGACTCTAACAGAAATAAAGAAGTACATGGGAAACGTGATAAGGCCTTTGATTTTTGGTGGTATTTGTACTCAAGAAGGTCTGGAGAATATCGATGACATAATGAAGGTTGGATTAAACATTTGTTCAAATTTATGAACGCCTTTTTTCAGAAATGAAGTGAGCTTGTGAGCTTTAGGGATCAGAAATTACATTATAAACTTCCCCACATCTACATGAACGAACCACAATTATTAAACCTCAAATTATATAAAAACTATTGAGCTACCGTCAATAACAGTCAATAACAATACCTACATTTATTTATCTTTTTCAACAACACAAAAAATTGGCTGCATACGAAAGTTTAACCTGCAAAATGTTCACATATTTTGATTAACTATTAAGACTTCCAAAACATTTAATCGGATTGTAGCCGTTGTTTTTTATTGGCTTACATTTAGTTGTGACAGCGAAGCTTGGCTTTATCATTGTAATCCATACTTAATATTATAAATGCGAAAGTAACTTTGTCTGTCTGTCTGTTACTCAATCACGCCTTAACTACTGAACCAATTTGCATGAAATTTGGTATAGAGATATTTTGATACCCGAGAAAGGACATAGGATAGGTTTTATCCCGGAAATCCTACGGGAACGGGTTTTTCTTTAAAAACGCGGGCGAAGCCGCGGGCGGAAAGCTAGTTATTTATAAAAGCGCAACTTAACCGGCTTAATGCTTTGGTATGTAATATTATTAACTGATTACAGATGCAATTCATTTAACGATCTATCTATTCTATATCTATTGTGCCCTAATAGGTATTGTCTTTGAACCTAGTTATTTTATAAACATCTTTTAGAAGTCACTCTATCACGATAAATTTTTATTTAACAATTAATTAAAAACGTCATACGTTGATTATACTAAATAAATTGCTGAAAGTTCTATTACAAGCAGCATACTCCATAAACGCAATAATATATTATTCTGTAAACGCGCTGTACGAACACCTAACCTAACAACTAACAAGAGGTCACCAAACTTAGAACGATGTTACGTCTTATGGAACAAGCATTGTGGCTCCACCCAACTTCACTAGACAGTATGTTCAACTTGCCTTCTCTGTGGACAGACTTTCTATAGATTTGTTGGTAAAGAGTACAAAAAAAATACCAAGAAAGACTATTGGCATATTGGAATTGTTAAACAAATTCGGAAGTTTCATAGATTTTTGTTAATTATATTTATTTTTGATTAAAATTAATTTACAGGAATGTGATGGTATTATACTATCGAGAGAATTTTTACCATTCGAAATAGATGTATCGCAAAAGTTTCGTTTAGCCCATATACAAAAATGGGTCAGTGGAAAATGTATGCAGGTAGTATTTATTTCCTTCATTAATCCCAAACCATAAAACATATTCTGAATAAATATTAAAAAATACGTGATCCACCTCCTCTTGTTTGAGTTGATTTGTTATGAATCGTGAATTTATAATACGAGGGTATAATTAAATTGGTACATATTATAACCATTAAAAGAAAAATTCTTTGAAAAATTTGTGCATGTTCTTCTTTTATATTAGGTATCTTCCTTTTGTGTGTATTCGTTAGTCTCCTATTTAATAATGGACATACGTTAAATCAGCTCCTTTTGTAGGCAGGTAAGCCGTTTTACTTATCCGGTGGAGTTTTCAAGGAAGCACTGAAGACTGGATTATTCTACGACAATGAAATATCAGACGTAGTGAATGCACTTATGGACGGAGTTAGCGGCTTCATTCTCAGAGATTGCTTCAACGTTGATAATACGTATGAAGTCCTGCATGCTATTAATGAGACCTGCTACTTTGTTGAACCCATTGTTGCTAGTAAGAGTAATTTTTGGAGGTTTCTTGATGAGGTGAAGTATATTATACTAGATTATGTATATAAAAAGTACATAGTAATTATATACGAAATGTATTTAGAAAATTGACATACGCATTCATAGAACTCAAAAATATCCACCAAACTTCGTTAATTTATAAATTCACTGTTTTCACATTTCTTTATATAATAAGTATTTGTAATAACTCGTTGCATGTACAAATGCACAGTCTATTAAAATAATCACAAACTAATTAACAATTCTAATTTTATATTTTAAGGCAAAATCTCCTACAAACGCAGCCGAAGCGGCCGTACTGTCATGTGCGTTAGTCGCCAACCAGACGAACTCACGAGTTATAATAGTACCAACAGTGACCGGCAAAACCCTGAAGGCACTTCATCGTATGAGACCTGCGTGCTTAGTAATCTCCCTCAGCAAGAAGATCAGTGTTTTGAGACTGTTGCATACGTATAGAAGCGTTGTGCCACTCATGTATAAAGGCATGTAGGAGTTATCTAATTTTTAGGGCCAGTCCATATGAATATTGTTTGAAATAAAAATACAATAAATTTTCGTTGACGGCATTTTTATAATATCATCAAGGTAATAACAATACAAATATATTGTTTAACTAGAATAATTTCAAACTGTGAAACTGATCCTTGATGCGGAATTATTTGTAAATACCTGTTCATACCTATATTCAAAAATACCTCAAAAATAATATTCAACAGAACCACCAGAGTCATCGAAAAATTGGCAGGAAGCAATCGAAAAGCGAATCGACTACGCCATAGAATACGCAGTACAAAGGGGCTGGTTGGTGTACGGCGACATGTACGTGACGCTGCAGCGAGGGTCTGATGATAGTTCCTTCTGTGACACGGTCAGGGTGTGGATAGTACGCGTCTCGAAGAAACTGTTGGTCGAGTGAGTATGAAAGCAAATAGGTAAAGGGATTCTAGAATTTTCTATATTCAAATTCGTTTTTAGATAATCGCTTGATTAACAATTTTTATTTTATTAACACATATACACACATAATTTAGTTTTGTCACATCAATAATATAACCTTTTTTGTTTTTCTTTTTTACAGATGTAACGATTAATCACACTTGGGTGAACGTTATTTGTGATTTTTATAGTTTTATGAATTTAAAAATTAAATGTAAAGGGTGTCTCAGAATGTTTTTCGTTTTTTAATATGAAATAAAAATAAGAACATTCAGTTTAAACTAGTTTTATTTAGCATCAAATTAAAGGGCAATTCATGAATTTTATTTATGAAAAACGATCGTTTGCAAATGCGCCCCATTAGCTTGTTCACACTCGTTTAGTCTGGAGTAAGAATTTTAAATCACTCGCTGGAGCATTGCTCTTGGATTAGCGTTGATTTCTTCAGTGATTCTTTGCTTCAAAGCATTCAAGTTGGGTGGCAATGGATTGTTAACTTTACTTTTTAGATAGCCCCACAGAAAAAAATCAGCAGTTGTTAATTCTGGGCTTCTTGGTGGCCAAGAGATGTCTCCTCCTGAATTTCATTATCCTGCAGATTTCGACTCGTTTAGCAGGATCATCGGGCTTCATTTCTTTAACAATAACAATTTAATAAGGGCGAAAATGCAAATCTTGGGAAATAATGCGATGCACCGTGGATTTGTTCAAATTTAAGGAAGTTGTGCGCAATCGTAGTGCCTGTCGCGGGTCGTCCATAACAAACTGGCGAACACGGTCGACGTTCATGCTCGTTCTCGATGTTCTTTTGCGCCCCGTTGATTTATCCGGCATTGTGTTCCCAGTCTCTTCAAACTTACGCACCCAATGCTTGATCAAATTAGCACTTGGCACATTTCGTAATGTTGTTATATTGAATTGTATCCTATATACGCCGAACAATAGTGTACGAATCGTTGTTTTTGTAAAACGCTCGCACGCAAAATGCTCGCTGCGATCCCATGTAATTACTCATCACTCCTAAACTACATAAACCCGCCAAGCGTTTGAGACCTCTCCCCTCCCCCCACTATCAGTGGTTGACGCATAACGGTCAGTTGAAAAACGAAAAACATTCTGAGACACCCGTTATCTATTGATAGCTTCTGAGTGATTAACAGTATTTTGTTAATCTATACATTACATTTGAAACAGCGTTTAGTTATTATTGTAATAAAGTATGAGATAGATAATTTTTATAATTTTGTTTTAATTTATTTTTCCTTCATTTTTAGAAAGGATATCTTAATTACACGATAACACATTTAACCTAAGTATGTATTAAACCTATTTAAAAAATCTTGAAAATACCTATATCTGAATAGAAAACGTACATAGACCACTGTAGATAGTAGCGAATAGCGCGTAGTCAACATAAGAACTGCTTTTTGATACACCAAGCTCTGTTCAATCTCTAACTACTATTCAACCGATTGTTAACAGTTTTCTATTCGGCCACACTGAAGATTTGATTTGTTTCCGAGAACAATTCGCACAGCATAAAGATTTGTAGCGATCCTTGTCAAGGGTAGCCCTCTGGAGCGTCCGAGTTTTCCCTATTTTTTATTTATCTCAATCCCCGTTTTGATCCCCTAATGGTTTTACCACAAATAAAACAAGCCTTTGTTTATTTTTCCAAGCCGTGTTTATTTACGTTGACGTTGTTAGCAACGGCTCTTGTTGTTTGCGATTCTGCTTAAACGACGCAAAATCCGTGACATTCAAGATAAAAAGATATCCGCGTTTTGAATTTTGAAATAAAATTTAAAATGAAATACAGCTATTTAAGGCTTGAGAACAGTTTCATTTTCTTATTTGTTTGTAAAAGTAGTAAAGTTAAGACATCGTTGTAAATTTTTGAAAACTTAATATGGCATAACCACGGCATAACCTTATGGGCATAAAATAACAAAAGATCCTTATATTTTTTAATATGTGTGAACGGGCAGCAGAGCTGGAGGTTCACCTTATAGCAAGCGATCACCGCTGCCCTTGAAAATTTGCAGAGGAGGGCCACTTCAAATGCGGTGTCCGCTTTAAGGGATGATAAAAGAATTGATGACGGGAATAAAATAATAGAATAGGAAGGGTAAGAAGGAAATAAGGAAATGAGCCTCCGGCCGCATAAGTGGCAAAAGATAAGATACGTTGGCAAATTTGTATACGTAATTAAATTAAAACAAGATTAAACTCTGTACGCTGTAGCTACTAAGAACCGAATGAATGAAGAATATAAAAACATTGACACGACTGCGGTGTAGAAACAAAATCATGAACAAAACACAGGTTTAGTGGGTTTACCTAAATTTCCGTAAATTTCCCTCGATCCCTCATGCATCGGTGTTTAAAAAGGAAAATGGCGAAACTGGGCCTAACTGTTACAGAAATCATAATATATTTAAAATTCATTTTGTTAATTTTAATAATTATTTGTAAAATATTGACTTCTGATTCTATGGGAAAACAAGTCTTTGAAAAAAAAAGATAATTCGTTCACTACCGGTCTTATAAAGCAGAGATGTCAGTGTTGTCAGGAGTAAAATAGTCAAATATATAGATTAATACGAATGAATGTTCATTTTTCATTTTTAGTTTTATTGAATTCAATAATGCTATAAAAATCAGAAGCAAAACTTAACTTTTTTTAACACATATCTTAATTTATTTAGGTCATTCTATAAAATAAAAACATATTTTACTTAATCAATAATAATTATAACATTTTTATTTAGGTAGCTGGCCATTAATAAATGTCAAATTATTAATCATAATTGTGTCAGTGATGAGTGATTTGTTATGTTTGTTGTTTGACTTTTAAGTGAAGTTTTAGTAACGTTATATTCAAAATTGCCTTAATCGTCTATTTTTAAGATTTTTACTCTAAAGATATTATTTGAATTGATTAGTCTTATTATGAAAGCGAATCCCGATTCATCCATCTATAAAGATATAAGAAATGTACCTACCTAGTGATTGTTGATGTTTTGGTAAGTTAAAATGTGTGTTGAATAATATGTTAGATCCAATATTTCTTTTACCTGACTGTTCTACTGTTACACTATTATTAGCTAGACAATGTAGATAGAAAATAAACTTACCTGGACCTAGAAAAAGGCAATGCTATTCATTTAACTCAAGCAAACTAATTTTTATTTTTGTTACTTTACACCCCGATATCTCTGCTATCCCATAGAACAGATCTATAATTATTATATTAATAGAATCTGTATATTTTTATCTATTTAATTCCCCTTAAATCATCAGTGTAACGATCAGGCCCAGAGTCCTATGGGAGTTTGCCATTCTCCTTTATAATTATATAAGACATTAAAAAAAACTAATTCTTCTTTATGATTGATAGATACTTGTCATAATTTCGAAACTTCAAAATATACGTGCGTTTTAGAAGTGGATTTATTTTGTATCTTATATTTTTAATATTGAGAAATTATCATGGTCTGGCCAACTGAACACGATATAAAACTTGACGAGGTATGTTACAGAACGTATAACTTCGCAGCCTAAAATATCATTTTTATGACTGTTCCTAAAAGATCTAAACAAATTTCTCACGTTATTGTTATTTCAACTGAGGATATCAGATATTCTTGATTCGAGTTTCAATAGATACCGAACTCCGAAGTACTTACTGTAGTTATAATCAGTTCAAAACTGCGTTAGTGGCTTTCCATTTTAAAAATTTGTTCTTATTTCTACATTAGGTACCCGCCTTCTGTCTATAATGATTTAACTATTTTCTCTTATGTCTATAAATTCACCTGCTTAAAAATGTGGGCTATGCAATTCACTGTGGAATTACCAATATATGGATAAATGCTTACAAAAGTCAACCTTATATTTTTATAAATTTCCGTCAGTTCGATGCAATGGAGCTCCCTGGCCAGCAACTGTCGGCTGCGCATGCGTACACATCGCTCGACCATTTACTCAATCTCGACATAAAGGCACCGCCGGGATGTCAACGTCTCACGGGCATTATCGTTACAATGGGTAAAAAGTATTATAGGAAATTATATTTATTAGAAGGGTTTTATATAAAAATAGGGTCACGTGGGATTAACAAACGTTGCTTACGTATTCATTGATATTTGGCCCACATTTAGGAGGGTATTTGGAGAACATATATCTTTAGATTAAAATCTACCAGGAAACTTTTAAAAAGAAAGGAAAGAAGATAAATATTTAGACCAGGGTCGATAATTTTTGAAACAAAAAAAAATAGTAGATACGTAGTATATTATTATTAGTCTGTGGTAGTAGGATTAGGATGAAACCCATTAGAAAAGGAGGGGAATGTGATAAAAATTAAAGGAAAAATAAATTACAGACAATCCGAGTTCGGGAAGTGGGTGGGGGCTTCTAAGGCTAAAAAATGGTTTCTCTTGATTTCCGACAAAACTACAAGTCCTATGGAAAAAAGTTCAATTGCAAAGTTGTAGGTAATAAAAAGTTCTACAACTTTTGTATTCACAATTTTTTCACATAACCTCAAAATTTAGGTGAAAAATTCAAAAAACCAAGTTTTTGGTTTTTTATTTATATCTTTTTCAAAAAAAAATTTTTTTCTACGATATTTGGTGAAAACTTACCTTATTATGTCCCAAATACACTGTAATTTATTTGATTGAAAATATTTATTTTTTCGCCTTATTTTAACTTAATACCAAAAAAACAACCTAATTTTCAATCGAAAATTCTGACGTCAAAATATCAGCTTTTTTCAAAAAGTTTGGGGGCTTTTTGTTCGTTAAAATATCTAGTTTCTGATAGTGTAAAATATAATATACATTACCATAGTAAATTTACTCAGAAAATGCATACAAACAGTGTGATAATGAGCTTTTACTAAATCAGGCACACTTCTCGAACTCTATATTTTCTCTTGTATCGGCTTTTCGGTAACATTTCAAAAGAAAAAAATTCATCTGATCAAAGTAACGATACCACAGCTAACATTTGACAGCATGTTCATAAACAAAATGATGTCGATAAAAACATTTCAGGTCGTTTGAGAAATTTGCCTGACTTAGTGAAAGCTCATTATCACACTGTTTGTATGCATTTTCTGAGTAAATTTCCTATGGTAATGTATATTATAATTTACACCATCAGAAAGTAGATATTTCAAAGAACAAAAAGCCCCCAAATTTTTTGAAAAAAGCTGATATTTTGACGTCAGAATTTTCGATTGAAAATTAGGTTGTTTTTTTGGTATTGAGTTGAAATAAGGCGAAAAAATAAATATTTTCAATAAAATAAATTACAGTGTATTTGGGACATAATAAAGTAAGTTTTCACCAAATTTCGTAGAAAAAAAATAAATTTTGAAGTAGATAAAAATAAAAAACCAAAAACTTGGTTTTTTGAATTGTTCACCTAAATTTTGAGGTTATGTGAAAAAATTGTTAATACAAAAGTTGTAGATCTTTTTATTACCTACAACTTTGCCATTGAACTTTTTTCCATAGGACTTGTAGTTTTGTCGGAATTTAAGAGAAACCATTTTTTAGCCTTAAAAGCTCCCCCTCTCCCACTTCCCGAACTCGGATTGTCTGTAATTTATTTTTCCTTTAATTTTTATCACATTCCCCTCCTTTTCTAATGGGTTTCATCCTACTACTATTTTTTTTTAGGTTTTTATCATTTTGGAAGGGATTGGCCCTGGTGTAATTGGTTGATGTGTGAAGTTAAAAATGATGAAATGATACCGGTTATTTTTATAATATTCATTCGGGCCACAGATTTTGCCCCGATATAAAACGTACATAAGTACGAAAAATTAAATAAAAAATTAATCAATAATATCCTTCGTGTTATTCAACGTTTGCCAAATATCTGTACCAAATTTAATCCACAGCTTTCGTTACTACAATTTATAAAGCTTTCAATTAATATTTCAGGTCGTTCAACAAACAACATCGAAGTTTTAGAAAAGCTCATATCAGCAGGCATGAATATTGCCCTGTTGAACTTGAATTTTGGAACGAAAGAAGAACATATAGAGACTATAAAAATGCTCAGACAAGCTGCAAAGAACTACAGTATTCAAATGGGTCGTAACTATCCATTAGCCATAGCAGCTAGGTTGCCTGGTCGAAAAATTAGAACGGGGACCATTGCTGACGTATGTTGTATAATAATTGTAGTTTTTACAGATATACATTATCAAACTCGATTCAGTATTAGGAATGATTACGAATAAAGAAATAAAAAAAGTAAATGTTAAGTATATAATATAGAATTTTAAAATGAATTATTTAAAGCTATCTTAATCTTATCTGTTATAAAAATTGTTATTATGTATGGATAACATGTAAAAAGAGGGTAAATTAAGCGAGATTAAATTGAAATGTCACTTTTATCCTAACTCACATTTTACTGAAATAATTTATTGTAACGATGTAATTAAGCCAATGAGATAATTACTCTGTATTTCATTTTAACTAATTATCAAGCCTTCACAGCATTGAAAGTTCTTGAATTAAGTCTCCGAATATTAAGTGGCCTAACAAGATTAATGAAGCGCCGCTTAAGTGAATGCGTCTAGATTCCAAGTATTGGATTGCTTCCAGAGTT
Source organism: Colias nastes (assembly GCA_907164665.1). NCBI lineage: Eukaryota > Metazoa > Arthropoda > Insecta > Lepidoptera > Pieridae > Colias > Colias nastes. The sequence goes on from CAJQZM010039477.1 coordinate 80,017, forward strand.
ACGGAGAGACAGTAGAATTAAAAACAGGAGATACAGTAAGGCTAACTACAGACGAAACTTATAAAGATCGATGTTCCGTTTACACGATTTATATAGACTTCATGTACTTCTCGGATCAAGTAAAAAAGGGAGACTACGTCCTATTAGACAATGAAACTATAATGCTTAAAGTTGAAATGATTTCTGCTACAACGCTGACTTGTAAAATTGAGAGAGGTGGATTGTTAGGCTCTTATAAAGATGTGTTTGTACCGAACGTTTCCTTAGATATGCCGAATTATACTGATAAAGATAAAGAATACATCAGCATGGCCATATCCAATCAAGTAAGGGAAACAATACATTTTATGTTGCACTAGGTATGATTCATTAATAGTACATTTGCAACAAGCCCATTTTGGAATTACTTTCATAATAATTGTATCTAGATAACATCACATATTTTATAAATGTAGAACAATATTTATTGTGTCATATAAAAGAACAAAGTCCTTAAAACTGCAACAAAGTAAACTAAATAAAAGAAGGTATCTCTCACTTCAGCTGGACATTCTTATCGCGTCTTTCGTAGACTCGGCTAATGCGATTACGGAACTCAGGCATTTAATGGGTGAGAAGGGAAGGAAAATAGCCATTGTCGCCAACATCCAAACTATTGAAGGCTTCCGCAACTTTGACGACATTCTAGCGGTAAGTGCTAACTAATGGAATACTGTGGCAGACTTTCACGTAGTTTTAATGCAACTAGTCACCACGATGCTCTTAGAAAAATCATCTTAGTCATGTCACATGTGGAAGTTTGAATAGATATTTGTTCAATCGCAAAAGTTTCTCATTGACTCGGATAGTTGGGAAGTACGGTTATAATATACAAACTTTATCTGGCAACATTTTAGTTCTTTAGATGTTTTTCTGATTGCTTATTATTTTCAAGTGGGAAATTATTTATCAATTTTCCTCTGTTGTTTATATTGTGAAATAATTCAGATTACAATTAGTATATTGTAATAATTATGTTGAATATATTGCTAACCTTCTGCAAAATAATGAATTCGTTAATTTTATTTCATCGTTCCTTCGTTCCATTAAATTATTTTTCAGATCAGCAACGGAATAATGATTACGAGGCAAGAATTGGGATCGGATATCACACCAAAAAAATTGGTTATTGCTCAGAAAAATATGATTGCACGTGCTAACAAGGTTTACATTTTCAGTTCATTTATTTAAATAAATAAACGATACGATACAAAGTTGTGATTAACTTTATCGATATTGGACATTCAAAAGTATACATATTTCTTATTATTTATTGACAGGCAAACATACCTATTTGTATCAGTGCACATCTCCTTAGTAGCATGAGGTATAAGAGCGTGCCTCTTCGAGCCGAACTCCTCGATATTGCGAACTGCATCCTCGACGGTGCTGATGCCCTGGTACTCTCCGCTGAAACAGCGGTTGGCCAGTTCCCAGTGGACACGGTTATGTGCCTAGCCAGCGCATGCAAGGAGGCAGAAGCTTGTATGTGGACTAAACAGATTTTCCACGATTTAGTGGACAAGGTATTTTCGTCTTTACTGTATATAAATAAGATTTTATTTTACTTGGTCTATCTTTCTCTATGCTGTGAGGAATACTCGATAAATAATACAAACTTGATAATAAAGTCCCTATATTCCTGTCCCGGCCTGTCAATCTTTTCATAATAGACAAGAGTTAATATCCGATCAAGAAGACATTGAGCATATAATTCTAATAATTGTGCTTATTTTAATAGGTATCAATTTAAGTATGTTGTCATATAATAAGCTTGGAACTAACGTAGAATGATATATTTTAACCAAATTATAATAGTGTAGTAAATATTGGGTCATATATCCGGAAAGTCACGACAAAAAGTATTTAAAATTTGTGCGAAAATGTCACTATCAAAAGCTTCCCGTTTTTATATTTTACTAACCACATAAATAATTATTTGTCAGGTTAATCCAGTAATTCTCCGTGTTTGTCATTATTTCTCTTTTATCAGCTACAGTAGGTACACTGTGGGCATCAAAAATAAATTACAGCTGAGCACATAAATAAGCATTAAGTCGAACGAATAACGTTATTTATATTGTTCCATGTGTCTTTATTCTGTTTTAATTCATATTGCAATAAAGGAAAGCTTTAATAAAGTTTAGACACATAAACAATGTAAATTTATTCTGTATTTACAGTAGGTAGGTACTTACAATTTGTAATTTTAAGTCAATCATTAGAAACTATTAAAGTAGGTACCTATTGAAATATTTTTTAAGTGAAACTTCTTAGGCGCGTTGAGAGTAAAATTTCATGGTCGCATCATGGTAATACCGTCACATCATGGAGTAAGGCAACGATTTTGGTATCTTTGAATCTTGTCAAAGAAGGTTCACTTCTGACACGTGTGCTCGCACACACGCTCTTTTTTATGTACTAGAGCCTACCAACTAACCTATATGTAGAATTCCATGTTGGTCAAATTCCTTTCCTTTAAGACTCCAATACCCTGCGACCAATCAACTGGAGCGGCAATAGCAGCCGTACTCGCAGCGCAACGTGCCATCGCCGCCGCCATAGTGGTCGTGACCACGTCGGGCAAAACCGCACAAGTCGTATCTAAGTACAAACCGAGATGTCCCATCATTGCAGTCACCCGTTACGGGCCTATTGCAAGGCAGATGCACTTGTGGAGAGGCATTATGCCTCTTATTTATGAAGGTAATTATTTGTTTTGATTTGTGGAATTATCACTAATAATGTATGTCAGATGTATAGCCAGGATAATTGTATGTTTGCAATTTTCGTACCAGTGTCAAACCTCCCTTTTTGTAAAAAAGCTTCTCAATATATAGTCCACTGAAATGTTGTTGCACTACATAACACTAGCGCTGTCCACGACTGTGTCACTTTAGATATCTTTATTGGGTGCAAAGCTCCAAATACCAACACATAATTCAGTCCAATTCAGCCGGTTCCAGCAAGTCAGGTGTTAAAACAGAATGCCTAATTGTCAAAGGAATTGAAATAGGAAAAAAACTCCGACAACGGGAGAGCACATTCCGACACAGAATTATTGCTCTTGTGACAGTATAAAAAGGCAGTGTACATAAAACTGTTTTTTGTAGAAACTTGTAGTAATGGAAAGGGACCTTATATTAACGGATTGCAAGCACGCAATCTAGAACCAGAACTTATTTTTACCAAATTAGATTTTTGCTCCTCTTTTTAGTACCTAACAATTATTTTATCTGTAGCGGCTCCTGATGTAGACTGGCAAACGGATCTAAACAACCGTGTGACGTTTTGTACAAAATGGGCAATGGAACAGGGCTTTGTTCGAGTTGGCGATCCCTTGATCATTGTCTCAGGGTGGCGACAGGGCGCAGGTTACACGAATACTATGAGAATTATGTATGCTGAAGCTGATAACGTGTAAAAACCAAATTATGAATATCATCATCATTACCTATCTCATAATAATACAACATTAAAGTTCTTTGTAAAATGTATAGGAAATCTATGTAGTACCCTAATTTTCATAATTTACACTACAGTACTCCAAAAGTAATAATGCGCATAGAAATCTTCGTCACTGTTCGGCAACTGTCATATTCCCGGAGCTTCCGAAGACGATATGTATATAGAGTGGTTAAATGCATTTTCTTCATGCATAATGTAGTAAAATTATGTGTTTTGGTGCTAAAAGAGATTAATATTGATTTGTAAGTAACGATTTTGTTACGATAATTCCTTGTAAATAAATAGCGAGGATAACCCCACGATTGTGAATATATCTTTGTTGGATTGATCTACCTGGAAAATTTTTACAGTACTTTTAAAGTGTCTTACCGATGCTGGTGTAATGATAGAAGATGGAAGATGAAGAAAATAATGTTAAAAGAGCACAAGATTTATATAGTAAAAAATATGGTTCTCAAACACAAGTTTATATTTAAATCATAGAACCTAATCATTAAAATCTCAGTTCAAAAGTATTTACTGCAGAGTACTGTAATGATTAGTAGATCATTCCACAATATAATTACAATTACAAAAAAATTAAAAAATAAAAAAACAATCAAAATCAGGGATTATCTTTATTTCTGACATTGTAGCTATACATCGGAACTTTTATTATGCTCTTCTTCATTTTCACTTTCCCTACTGCTATCAGCTGTGTAAATAATCATTATATTATTATTCAAAACCAAGAAGGGTTTGTAATAGCAGCTCTATATAATTTCACACAGAGAGAACACGTACAGCCACCATCAATATTTAAAGACTACTGACTCTATGGACTACTGACGGACTTTTGAATTTTTTGACTGACAGGCTACCGTCACCTACCGCCCGAATTGTTTTTGATTGTGTATGACCGTGAATTGACTTCTATTCGTTTTGAACAAGGTGTAAAATGCAAGTGCATTGTTTAGGGCTCTTACGATTCAATGATTCGGGTGTTTTTGGAAATACGAGCATTAGCGAAGATCTGCATGCGCATTATTAATTTTGGAGTACTGTACATACTTACAGAATTGAGATGTACCTAGTGAATAAATTTAGCTATAAGTACTAACTATAATAATATTAACTATAATACACGTGTAACCTAGTTTTGTATCTATTTAATAAGGCATGTTATATTTCAAATATACAGTATTCATTCAGC
>CAJQZM010039478.1:0-39614 GCA_907164665.1 Colias nastes
GTCCAGTAGTTTATGAGCCTATTCATTACAATCAAACAAACAAACAAAGTTTTCCTCTTTATAATATTAGTGTAGACAAACACTATGAATACGATCACGAATGCAAATTCGGGGATTTTCTAATTATTGCTAAATAATAATTGAATTCGTTTTGAAATACTCTATAATTTTTAGTGTATAAATAGACATTTATAATGTGGTGCTCATTTTTTTTGTACTGCTAACGCTATTGTAGGTACCTATTTTCGTTGTTTTATTTCAAGTGAACACGGCCATACAATTTTGTCACGAGCCGCCTATGATTGTAGGTACTTTTGTTAGGCTCCTTCGTCGTCCGCGTCGCGTCGGCTCGAAAGTTCTTGATTTCATTGTCACGCGCTATGATTTGCGCGCGGATTTTCTTGTGTTGTGAATTTATTTTTGTATTATTATTATTTTTTATTTTTTTTTTATTTTATTGATTCAAATAAAATATTTCACTAGTATGCATTTGAGACTATATTGTATTATGTATAATTTATCGTAGGTATAGTTATTCTTATAACGCAGTTATATTTTCGGTGGGACAATTTGACCCGTGATTTTTCTGAAATATCACCACGTTGCAAATCACATCAATCATACACACGTATGACGAAAGTATAGTGGCTAACATTGACTCATCAGTTCATCGCTGAAACCAGTGATAAATCAGTATATCATATTTTATTGTGTTTGAATATTTTTTAAACAACGATATAGGTATACAATATTATAAATCGGTAAACTACCAAAGTACTTCCGAATTTTCAGACAGACAAACAAGTAGTTTGTTTTATCAAAGTAGGTATCAGTAATTAGTATACTCTACTCCGTTCACGTCACGCGTCGCGTCGCCGCGGCCGAAATCAACAAGTCAAATGATTTTTGTTCTAATTGTATTTTGGTAGTAGTTTGTTTAGAATTTACATATTATCCATTGTATATTTTTTATTTTGTATTTGCTGTAAAATCAAAAAGTGAAAAACTTCATTAGGTATACTGTACGACACCTGAATCTGAATCGCGCAAGCGAAATTTTTTCGTTACACAGAACATATACAACTTTCCGACATACTTCATTGAGGCCGGTCTGCCAATCGAGTATGTTGAGAAACTTCACTTATTCGATGGAGGAAATCACCTTCCTTCCTCCACAGTTGCGTGACCCCGACGTGCATTGAACACGCAGTTTTCTTATACTAGTAGCTAAAATCAAAACCACAGACATATGTCTGTGATCAAAACCATATAATATTTTTACCTACTATATTTTACTAAAAGTCGAGTGCGTCGAAATCGTAAATATCTTTTTCACCTTCCTGGTTTTTTTTCCATAGTAAATAGTGTTTTAGATTTGTTGTATCTTGTATACGATTGATCAATAAAATAGTTTACACCAACAAATATAACTTTTATTTTTATAACAATCGTTATAAACCGTAGCAGGTGGCGTTTTGAAGTTCTGTCTACTCATACAGAAAAATGGAAAACTTGTTTTTTTTTTGTAAACAATTTATTACTCATTATTGTTGTAACTTGGCAACTCGAAGCGTGGTCGTCCGTCGTAGGTACTTTTGTTCGGCGTCGCGTCGTCGTCGGCTTGATATAAAATTACATTCTTGATTTCATTGACACGCGCTATGATTTGCGCGCGGAATTTCTTGTGTTGTGAATTTATTTTTGTATGCTATGCATTGAATCAAATTGCAATATTTCTCTAGTATGCATTTGAGACTATATTGTAATAATTAATCGTGGGTAGGTATAGTAATTAATTATTCTAATAACGCAATTATATTTTCGGTGGGATTCAAAACAAAAAATTGGCCCGTGATTTTTATGAAATTTCACCACATTGCAAATGATATATTATACAATTACAATTACAATTATTATAAATCGGTAAACTATCAAAGTAATCACAAACTTGCAAAATATGCTTTTCCGAATTTTCAGACAGACACACAATTTTATTAGTTTGTTTTAGCAAAGTAGGTACCTATACCTATACGCTTACGTCGCGCGTCGCGTCGTCGAAAACGGTGCGCCCAGAAACAAACATACCTAATTACCTAATTCAGTTACAATCCTTTTTTTGTTCCGTAATTTATTGTTTAAATTTATTCTAATACGATTTTTTTTATTCATCGGCCAGTTCTACTAGGTATAAAAAGATAAAATTGTACCACGGGCGAAGCCGGGGCGGACCGCTAGTAAATAATAAAATAATAAATAGTGTATTAGATTTGTTATTGTATCTTGTATACGAATAATTATTCTTACGTCTTGTTGGGAAATGTTCAAATACCTACCTATTAAAATAATTTACTGTTACAAATCATTAGTGTTATTAGTTTTGAGTGAATAGGCATGGATCAGAAATTCAGAATATAATATGCTACCTACTAACTATTCAAATACATACATGTTTTGATAAAAAAAAAACAATAGTGTAATGTAATAAAATAAAACTGCGTTTTATTGTAATCAATTTAGACATTATTTATTTTCCAAAATTAATGATGAATAAAATAGTTTACGCCAACAAATATGTATATTGTATAACTTTTATTTTTATAACAATCGTTCATAACCGTAGCAGGTAGCGTTTTGATTCTCACGCAACGTTGCCGCATCGCATGACAGCAGCAATTGCGCGCGACGTTGCCACTCCTATATTATAAACAAACACCACTGACCTATAAGTTATAGAGGTCAGTGACAAACACTATGGATACCTACGCTCGCGAATGCAAATTCGGTGATTTACTAATTATTGATAATCATTAAATTCGTTTTGAAATAGCCTGTACTTTGTAATTTTTAGTGTTATAGACATTTATAAAATGTGGTGCTCAGAGGCCGGCCGGCCAATCGAGTACCTATGTCGAGAAACTTCACTTATTCGATGGAGGTATTCCACCTTCCTTCCTCCACAGTTGTGTGACCCCGACGTGCATTGAACACGCAGCTTTCTGATACTAGTAGCTAAAATCAAAACCACAGACATATGTCTGTGATCAAAACCATATAATATTTTTACCTACTATATTTTACTAAAAGTCGAGTGCGTCGAAATCGTAAATATCTTTTTCACCTTCCTGGTTTTTTTTCCATAGTAAATAGTGTTTTAGATTTGTTGTTGTATGAATAATTATTCTTTTTTTTTTTAAATGCGGGCGGAAAGCTAATCGTTCATAATATAAACCGTAGCAGGTGGCGTTTTGAAGTTTTGTCTACCCATACAGAAAAATGGAAAACTTGTTTTACATTCACGCCATCTAGAGTTAAATCTTTATCATTTTTGTATACGTCTGTGCGTGTAAACGACCCTGTATGCAATGACAGATGTTATAACGCATTTTTTTACCGAATTGGGTGGATTTTAAGGCAATGATATGACATATTTCAATAAAATATAATATTCAGTATTCTATGACTATTCCTACGTCTTTAAGGTTTTCCAATTACGCAAAAACTCAAATAAACTAGAAATGTAGAATTCAGCGCCATCTAGCGGGACATTGGCTGGGAACAGACCGTAGCATTCACCTTAATCATTAGCAATCACGTGTTTAATATTGAAGGAAAAAATTTAAGAAAACTCATTCTTTTCAAAACTTTAATTTTAATGAATTTTATTTATTTTTTGTACAATTTGGACAAAAATAAGTTATAAACAACAAACTAACCTTAAACTCCTGCCTCATAGTGTCCGCAGTGAGTGCATAGCTCTCCGCAGTCTTCTGCATCATGATGGCATGGGCCCGTCCACTCAAGTGGTTCTCAAACGAGCGTCCATCCCACATGCTCTTGTTGCATATGTGGCACTTCAGCAGTTGAGGGTTGATGTCATCGTAGCGAGTCTTCTGCGGCTCCTTCTTGTCGTCTTGCTTGTTATCAGACTTCTCAGTGGAGTCCGAGTCTTTCTTGTCTTGCTCACTAGATTAAACTCAGGCGTTTAGTAGGTTGTTTTAATTTTTAGGTAAGTCTATAAAGGTGGATTAAATGATTCTTGATAAAGAAACAAATGTAATTTTTTGCTAATAGTCTATTCTAATAAAATGAAGTTGAAGGCTGATTAATTCAAAAACTAGGAATGAGTCTAATTTTAAGAATATCTTTAAAATGTTCTTATTTTCATTTACAATCCAATTTCATAAAACAGAGTGTGAAATGGCCATCAGTAAATGAGATGTATTTACAAAATGATTAATTTAAAATATAGAAGGTTCTTAGCTGTTGCAATTGGTCTTCACTTTGATGCATTTATTTTTATAGAAAATAATATAATGATATGATAAATGATGTAAATTACTATAAATACCACGGCATGTATATGGTGAAATGAACATTATTTCTATTTGTTTTTATATAATAAATTCTAAAACATTTCTCTTCTGTTAGTTTAATTAAATGTATAATCGAATATACCAAATAAGAAAGTATAATCATGTATTTTCAACTGTGATTTTGAGATTAATTTTTAATTGTGTGGCCAAATGGAGACTTACTGTTTAAGAAAAATTCAGTTTCATATATTGAAACTACCGCAACAGTTATTCTGTGAAGACATACGTAAAGTTGGTAACCCAAAAAAAGAATTTTGTTGCACAAAGAAATTTAATGTTTCCGCAATGGAAACAAAACAGTATGTGGCTAGCACGCCGGTGAACGCCTCGAACAGTATATCTTCATATAGAATAGGTGTCTAGGGCTTTGGATACAGTCGGCAGTCACACCGGAAGGAAATGCACAGGGTGCCTTACCTCTCCTTGGATTTACTTTTAGAATCGGCCTCCTTTTTCGGGGAACTCTTGTTTTGTTGCCTTTGCCCATCATGGGGCCTGAAGGGTTTACGATTGCTGTTGATACGCTCACCAGCGCGATTGTAATTTCCCGAACGCCGGAAATTACTCTGATTGCCCATCTAAAGGGAACAATTGAGATTCCATGTTAGTAACAAGTGTACGCCTCTACGGGCCGCACGAACATTGTTTATGCAATAAACAGACATTTAAATTAAAGTAGACATCGAAGACCTGTATAGAAGGGTGCAAAATTATCATTAGTTAATATAATGCAGAAACTATTGCAGTAATTAACTTACAATTAAGTGATTTTAAATGGGCAATTAATAATAAATTGATGTACAATTATTGCATTATCTCGAGGAAATTGACTGATGTTTGTCAGACAATGGAGACATGATAATTTCTATTTTGCTTTACTGAGTATTAAAATGAGAAAATTATTTTTTCAACAAAATATAGTGCTGTTGTTATTCTGTTGCGAATCTTACCCGATTGGGCCCATATCCGCGATCGTAACGTCCCATAGAGGGGCCGAAATCACGTCGTATGGGCATATCTAACAGAGACGGAACAGGATTCTGCCTCGGTTGGAGGAGATTAATGATGTTGCTCGCTAAAGCAAGGGTTGCTTCAGTTGATCCGCCGGCAAGCGGCAGTAAGTTGGGAATATCGGAGCCCGGAGTTCCACCCTGCCATGGTGATACGCCTGGACGGAAGCTCTTCCCACGATCATTTCGAGAGAAGTCCATGCGACGTCCTTGCGGCGGTCTTCGGTTGGCCATTGCGATCTGCATTGAATATGCGTGTTATTTTCGACAGTTTGATGACATGGCTGCTTATAAATTTTCTTACTAATTACGTATTAATCTATCATATTTTTGTTAACTATACACACAGTTGATGGTTGAAATGTTTTTTTCGGATCTTAGTAAAAACTACAAAGTAAATTACTTTTTATATAGATCTAACATTCTAACAATAATGAAAAAGAAAGAAAAACTTACTTTTTATTACAAGAAACTCAACCAGCTATGAAATCAACGAAGTTGTTGTTTTGGATATTGTTCTATCCAAACGAACGCCTCAAAAAGAAACTGAATTAATTCAGTGTTCAATAAAATACAGAAATGCGATACGCAACCGACGCCAAAAAAGAAAATGGCATCCGTCTATGGCATCCGTTGAAACTTGAAATGGCACTTTTTGCCGGTGGCGCTGATGGCTTGACGCATGTCACTAGAATTAATTTCCAGTGGCTGGATACAGGTAAATTTGAAAGCTCAAGACTTACATGCACATGTGCTTACATGCATTTTATCTTTGAACTTAGTCTTTGAATCACTTTATAGGTACTCTATTCCAAAATATTATTATATTATTTCATTAATCAATGGTCTAGATTAAACGACATCAAAAAAAAATTTAACTAAATATTTAAAATTTAAAAACAAGAAATGCGTGACAATAAACGAATGTTTGCTAAAGGTTTGCTGCTTAAGTTTGAACAAAGTGAAAAACTATGGAAAAAACATTTGCAAATGCACTTATCCTGAAGGTAGTACCGCACTTAGTGGCTGTTTTCCAATTACAGAGCATAATGCGACTCAGTGGCGCACAATGCCGAATTATGCTGATGCCTAATTGGAACGTGAATTAGTTTTCAAATGCACCAGCAGGTTGCGCTAAGTTCAGTGTTAAAAACAAGGTTGAAAAAAAAATATTCATAGAGTTAGCAATAACCTCATTAATGTGTAAATAAAGTGGTGAGTGGTATACATAATAATTGGTTGAAAACTATTTACGGTTATTTTAAGTAATTTGGATTTTGATTATTTCATTAACATTTTTAAAGTGAAACTTTTATTACATCGTCTCAAACTTTTTGGTCTGTGTAGCGCATGTCGCGTGACGGTCGAACCGTACGATAATTATCGTACAAATACGATAATTTTGTGCCTAAGTTTCACTTTTACCGTGGTTTCATAAAACCACACAACATTTTTTTCAATGTTTGCACCTTCATCCATACTTATATTTATTTTTTTAACACAATTTGAATTAACTTTGATTATTTCGAAAAAACTACAATGAAACGAAAGCTTTAAAATTTTTTCCAGCAATTAATAATATTACTAACGATAAATCGATTGCACGCATCAATTCACGCGCATTACTTTTAAGAGTGCTCGATTGTGCGAAGCGTTGCTGTAGTTGAAACATTCAACGTTACGCATTATGCCGCATAATGCGCTCTAGTGCTGTAATTGGAAAACGGGGAGTGTGTATTTATATTTTAGCGCATAATTTACATTCATCCCCTTTACTTTAGAAATTTTTCAGTATTGTTTACAGGTGAGAATTTGGTTATTATTACTGGCTTAGATGATAGATCACTACTTAATGATCTAAGATTACCGGTCCCGCATAATTTTTCGTCTTTTCAATTTTCCAAATAGACATGTCTTCATCACAAAGATTAAATATATCTTTTTAATTTCCAAATGTCAATTGTCAAGTGTCAACTGTCAAATCATTAGTAAGTCGCTGTTGTTGAAAATAAGTGGTTGTTGAATTTGTAAAGGAATTCCAAAAATTAAATCTTATTTGATTGTACGATACCCATATGTATTTAATAACTTAGCCGTATTAAGTGATTTTAGTGTTTTTTGATACAGAACCAAAATGTCTCAAGGAAAAATAGTACTGATGGCTTGTGGCAGTTTCAGTCCTCCAACTTATATGCACTTACGTATGTTTGGTATGTGTCGAATTTACATTTTTTCATGTGTGCTTCTCTTCACCGGCGTTTCTGGAAGAAATTTCTGGAAACCATATTTTTATCTTTATTCCATACTCACGTACTTTTAAAATATACCAGTATCAGTGTTATCATAAAAAGTATGTACATAGTTTATTTATTGAGGAAAAAAATTTAGGCATGTTTCTCGAAATTTTTATTTCCTTATCGATAAATTATATTATGTTTTTATATTAAATATTTATGTGCGGTGAATATGTTACACAATGTTTAAAAAATAGTCAAGTAGAGGACAGAACAAGCTTTAAAAAATCCATACTTGTAACTTGTATTGTATTACTAGCACTGGGCATTGTTCCATCTTATCATTTATGTAAAAAAAAAACGATTGGAATTGAACAATATTATTATAAAATTGATGTGATAAAATTAATTAATTTCAAAGAGTTAATACTTTTTTTTCTCTGAAATGAATTTAATTTGGAATCAAGACAAATGGTGACTGCACATTAGAATGTGTTATAATCAATATATATGTAAATAACGGTAATATTAATTATATACTCAAGGAAAATAATATTTTAACACAAATTTATGAAATAAACAATTACTCAGGAAAAAGAGACTAGCAAAGTAGTTTAATAAGTGAGATTGAATACCTTCAAATTTATTTAATTTTCAACATATTGTTTATTGTTTGTTTTGTATAGCAGAATCACTCATAATATCTATTATCGATAATATAAAAATGAAATATTTACATACTACATTGGCTGCTAAGTGCAAATCTAGAGAATGGCTGAACTGATTTTGTTAAATCTTTTTTATAATATTCCTTTAAATACAAGGATGGTTCTTATGGTGAGATAACGTAAACATGTACCACGGGCAAAGTGTACTGCTAATAAATAAATAAAAAATTATGTTTCTAGGAAAAATTTCATATGTTGAAACTATTACTTATTAAACTTTAGTAAAAAACATATGAACTAAATAACTTTACTGTTATAACTATTATATTAATTTAACCTATATTTAAATGAGTCATTATTATATTATATGTTTTTGTTACAGAAATAGCAAAAGATTACGTACATTCACTAAGCTTGGGTACAATAGTTGGAGGTATTGTGTCTCCTGTACATGATGCGTATGGCAAGAAAGACCTTGTCGCTGCCAGTCATAGGTAAGGAATTTATATACAAATAGCTTTTGAGTAATGCTTTGCTTATGTACATTTCCACCTTTAACTAATTCAAAATAATTTAATACTAGTGGTCCGCCCCGGCTTCGCCCGTGGCATGTATATGTAGGGAAATGCGAAAGTAACTCTGTCTGTCTGTCTGTTACGCTTTCCCGCTTAAACCTCTCAACCGATTTTGATGAAATTTGGCACAGACAATCTTTAGACCCTGAGAAAGAACATAGGCTACCTTTTATTGCGAAATATGTACCACGGGCGAAGCCGACCGCTCGTATTTAATAATTAACTGTATTGGAAGTATATGCACGTTCAAATTTTTAAATGAGGCATGATGGAATTTCAAAAAAATATCCTAAATATAAATATATTCCAAAAGAATTGTTTTTTATATTACAACATATAGAGATATTTTACATTAAAATTATTCATATATACATATTTATATATAGCTTTATAAACAATAGCATTTAATCTTGCATCACACTTTGATAAAGTCAAATACTATAATTTATATATAAATGAAACCAAATACTTAACTTATCTTTTGTTTATATATTTAGCAATGTCAGGTTATGTAAAGACTTACGAGTCGTAAATTATTTATGTAATCTTTTTAGCTTCTGTAGAGTGTAAATTACTTTCCAGATATGATTAATATTTTAAAATCACTATGATGTACATATTTTGTGGGTTTTTACCTTTACTTCCATATTCTCCAAAGCTGGCTTGATTCATTAAATTGCATATAAATTTAATCATTTTTTAACACAAACAAATTTTTCTTTTAATTCGCTCCTCACAACCCTGATTTTATCAATTTAATAAAGTAGGATATAATTTAAGTTATATGCTTTTTGTGAACCAAGTTTGATCCAAATCTGTTTAGTTATTTTTACATTTCTTGGTATAGTCATACATTGAATTTGTTTTGGTTATTATCAGGATATGTAAACTTTGTAAAGACAAAAGTCACCAAAATAGAATTTCTGTAATGTAATTTAGTGATAATTAGATAATGATATTTCCGTCCCATTCTTATCTTATTTTTTTCGTGCATAAAATTAAATAAAAATTATATTCATACACTATTTATTCATATTAATTAAAATTGGTACAAGATAAAAAGATTTTATTGTTCCATCATATAATAATCCATCATATAATATTCCATCGAAAATAGTTCTAGTTTTTTTTTTTATATTTTTAATATAATTTTCAGGGTTGCCATGTTGAAATTGGCGTTGCGATCGTCAGGATGGGTCAAAGTGTCGGAGTGGGAGACGCAACAGGCGGGATGGACGAGAACTAGGGCTTCTATGCAGCATCATCAAGTTAGTATTTTGATAATTTAATAATGAATTAGGCTAAGGCCGCATACGACGTTAAAAAACCGCGATTATCGATTTTCACAGTTTGAAGATGGATTTCAAAATATGTGTTTGGTTTCTTAAATAGAAGTGAAAAATGAATTGTTATAATTGGGTCAATCCACTGACTATCGGACGCTTTGAGAATAAATATTAATATGTAGTAAAAATTCTACTCGCGGTTGCCGCCTCAAATGCGTGCGGTTTAGCTGTAGTACGTCATTAGCCTTATTTATCAAAATCAACATTACATGTGTGAACATAGCTTTATGCATGCTTTACTATCAACACGCAATACCTTGGAAAGTTATTATTTACATTTGATAAAGCAAATTGCATAGAGCACAATGCAATGAATGAATACACCTCAATATAGAAATGAGTCATCCAGATCGATAGCCTTTTAAATGTCAAAGCCAATCCACAAGGACAGAATACCTAGGTCATAATATTAACCATCTTTAAGACAAGGTCACTTGGAACAAAACATTGCAGTTGCACGATTTTTTGTTATTATCTTTTATGTATGTGTATTTTATTGAAACAGGTATTTAGGGTAATGGAGAGTAGTAAATTTATTCTAATAAATGCTTTGATATAATCTATAAATACGTGAACATTAAGGTCATAAAATCTCGTATTCGATTTTTTTCCTTAGGGCTGCCAGAATACGTGTAACTGGAGTCAGAAGTGAAAGTTGAAAATAAATTTATTAAGTGATTTAGAAAAAAGCTTCTTAGTATATGACATTGTATAATATGTATGCTACAACAGTGTAATCCTATCATGATAACTTTAAAAACAATCATATAATATTAATTTTTTAATTCCAGGATATATTAAACAACCACACGCACCTAACAGATCCGCCATCTTGGTTGCCAGATGACATATTGAACGTCAACGACATTGACGACTACAACTCGAACCAGTTAAATGGCAACACTGATAATGTCACTGTCAAGTTATTGTGTGGCGCTGATCTATTGGAATCCTTTGCTACGCCTGGCTTGTGGTCGGATGAAGATGTAAGACTAAAAAAGTTAAAAAAAAAGACGTGTGGCACTCGGGGACTGCCGCGGTAAAGCTATTGCATGCTATGCCTTCAAGCCACACCTCCGAGCCCGTCGGAGTGGGGAGCGTGAGGTTTTTCGTTACGGAATTTCTCGATTTGGTCCCCGCGATCAAGGCCCGCGATAGAAGCTATGCAATAGCTTAATTATGCCTGAAAAATGGAATACTGTGAATTAATTTAGCTTGAAGTATATTTATTTTTAGATGTTCACAATGCAGTGTTGGCAACCCTGTGACAACAAAAATCCATACAACTATCAGATTAAAAGATATTCTACTTGCAAATGTTATTTTAATTTATACAAACCAAAATAACTTGTACTGCATGACAATTTTATATCAATAAATTCAGACAATTATCTTAAATTTTCAAATTATAAAAATTTCCTCACTACTCCCTTCATCAAACTCCCAAATGAGTAAAAATTTAAGGTAATATCAATTTTAAAACAAGTTATTAATATTTTCAGTTGGAAACAATATTAGGACAACACGGAATTGTAGTCGTTTCGAGAGCGGGCAGCGATCCCGGCAGGTTTATATATGAATCGGATATGCTTTATAAATATAGGGTGAGTACTAGTGTTTGTGTATTATTAATTATACAATGTTTACATTTAAATACAACAGGGCCTGAGGCTAGATTGTTTATATTAATTTTACCAAAAAGTTAAATCAAAGAATCTTTTATGTAAACAAAAGCTTAATAAAATATTAAAGATCATCATTTAGATTTAAAAAAAAAGTTACTTTACTTCATCACGTTTTTGAATTTTTATCTTTTAGATTGCATGTTTGTGTTCACAAATTACGTGTTTATACCGCGAATATAACGATTTTTTAAAGAAAATTAAATTGTTGTCAACAAGCAACATGCAATGGCATTATTGAATGTTTTGGTATATTTATGTTTTTTATTCCAATTCCAGAAAAACGTGATCCTCGTTACGAACTACATAGTGAACGAAGTGAGCTCGACGGTGCTCAGGCGGCTCGTGCGGCGCGGGGAGAGCGCCAAGTACCTGACCGACGACGCGGTGCTCGCTTATATACGGCAGCACCGGTTGTACGGGGCCACGGCGGGTGTAACGTGAGTTTTGGGGGTCATGGGGGTCACAGGGGTCGGTTGGGGGTCACAGGGGCCGGTGGGGGTCAAAGGTTTTGGGAGGGGTCGACGGTGTTGGGCGTTGTTTCTAGCTTGTTACGATCTTGTAGCAGTTAGAGCGTGTTGTAAGGTGTTACGGGTGTCGGTATGACGTCACTAGCTACATAGTGAAGCTCGACGGTGCTCAGGCGGCTCGTGCGGCGCGGGGAGAGCGCCAAGTACCTGACCGACGACGCGGTGCTCGCTTGTATACGGCAGCACCGGTTGTACGGGGCTACGGCGGGTGTAACGTGAGTTTTGGGGTCATGGGGGTCACAGGGGTCGGTGGGGGTCAAAGGTTTTGGGAGGGGTCGACGGTGTTGGACATTGTTTCTAGCTTGTTATGAGCTTGTAGCTGTTAAAGCGTGTTATAAGGTGTTATGGGTGCACCGGTTGTATTATACGGCAGCACCGGTTGTACGGGCTACGGCGGGTGTTACGTGAGTTTGGGGGTCATGGGGGTTATAGATAGGTTTTATTACCAAAAAATAAAGAAAAGAATACTACACGGCTGTTTAACGTTGGCAACACTTTTTTATTATTTTACCAATTTATTGTTGATGTCTGGAACATATTACAATAAGATGTTATTAAATATTATTATACAAAATATGAATAATGACAGTGACCCGTTGTATATAAAAGATATTAATAGAGCCTTTATATTTATTATTTGATGCTAGAATAGTTAAGTAAAATAGTTAAAAGTTTATTTTTCACTCTCATTTCCCTTTATACAATACTATCTAAAACATGACACCAAAAGTATATTTTTATTCGACAGAAACTAATAAAACATTCTCTCTACGCACGCTGCCCGGACACAGTGAGTATAACACAGACATAGCATACGACAGATCACCGCAGGACGTCATCATGAAATCGCCCGAAGTGACCAGCTTCAAGAACATACTCATATCCATACGCGATAAACCATCGATAATAGACGAAACTGTAACCATAAAACGCGCTAAAAAGTCCATATTAGCGCACACAGATACAGTGACGCCCATGGACAATCTGAAACCCAAGATGGCGTACATAGACAAGGTGTCGCCGAGCTACGTGCCCGGGAAGGCTGTCAAAATCGTCAGTGACGTCACACAGCACACGTTCGATAAGGTGAGTACACACGATACACACTCGCTTGACAGTTTCCTAAACGACAATGATTTGAGCCAACGCAGGCTCAGTGAAGGCAGCGTTGATAGAAAAGTCCCCAAGAAAAGATGCTCTTCTTCTACTATAAGAAAGTTGAAACCAGATGACATGAAGAAAAGTAAGAGCGAAGTTAGTAAGCTTTGTGATAAAGTTAAAAGTATAAAGTTGAAAGATGAAAGTAGGAATTATAAGACGCGCAGTTGTAACGATATAGTCAGGCTCATATTGACTAAGCACGGTATACATGTTATAAGCGATACGGAGGCGATTGTGTGAGCTGTGTGTGCTCGGCCTAATTTGGCAGATTTGTACGGTTTTGAACAATGAAATATGGAATCGTAAAAAAATAGGTCGTATTAATTTTTCTTTATACGTATCACGTACCAATTGATTTACAAGTTTTTATAGGTATATTTTATTACATATTACTGAATATTTTGTATGTTGTATTACTGTATACTTAAGTTGTCTGACTTTCTGTATTTACAAAACTTGTTACAATATTTACCTATGTTTCCGTTATACCTATTATTGTTATTAAGTACAGAGATACTAGGCAATTTAAAATATGTTAACTGTTATTATGTTGTCGAAATGTTGTTTTCTCTTTCCAATTTATTTATTTTCTTCACATATTTTTCAAACTATGCTAATATAGAAGAATTTTTGAAAGAATTTAGCACAAAAACGAAGTCAATAAAGTGAATATATCTTATTAAATAGGTAATGAGTAAATATAAGACTTATTATAGATCTTTGACATTTTGTCGTGTACGAAAGGGATGGAGATACGTTACGTATCTTGCATCCCTTTCACACAATTTCATTATGTCTGTAAGTGTATGCCTTTTAAGGTCATGAAGTGAAAACTTCCTTTATTAATATCTTTATCTGAATATTATATTGGTTAACACCATAAAGATAAATATGGATATTATGTAGTATCGAATTACATAATTCGAATTTAAGGAATTTCGTAATGAATATAGAATGTAAGTAATATAAAATCGTAAGATATTCTCTCTCTATGTGCGAAATAAGTACGGTGTTTAATTTTTTTTCTAATATCATAAAAAGTTATTTTAATTTAAAAGTTGGATAATATAAGCACTGAAGTCGTGTAAACAAGCACAACAACAATTTGGGTTCTAAAATCTAAATTGGAATTTTTAGAAAATATCTATAACGATAGAAGAGAATAGAACGAAGGAATATTTTAATTACATTGGGGGGGCAAGTATCTCGCCTCGCGGCGGTGCTGAAAAAAAACTCCGGCTGAGTGGCCAGACGGCCGGAGTCTAGGGCGACTGAGTGAGGAACCTTCGGACTATCCGAGCGTTATCCAGAAGGACTGCCCGCTGTATCCCCACTGTCATGGGCTTTACCGGTAAATCCAACCTCCTTAAATATAATTAATTACATTTATTATTAATCTCTCCATTGGTTGTTAAGTAAACTTTAATTAATGTCTTTTGACTAGTTTTGTTAATAATATTGATGTTTTGCATTAAAACAAAACATGTATTATGTGTCGAATAAAACACACAGCGTTGGATGAAGAAAGCAGTCTATGAATCCTATATATCTCTATAAAATAGGGTCACCTTACCGAATATCGATGGATCTTTCACCTCACTAGCAAGAGCGCGTCCCTAGTATGTCATCTGTCATCGCCAATTTGACATCGCCTTTGAAGCGCTGTCATCTGCCAAGCTCATAGCATCTTCATCAGCAAGCAGTAAACTGCAACGCTGTGTGTTTTATTCGACACATAATACATGTTTTGTTTTAATGCAAAACATCAATATTATGTGTCTTTCTAAAACACACAGCGTTGGATGAAGATGTGTTTGATATCTGCTGGTGAAGAAAGACATACAAACGCTATGTTGAAAATAAATTATCTTGTTAATATTGTAATACCTAATAGTATTAACAACTTAAATTTCATTCCTTACAGAATGTTAAATGAACCTGTTGTATTGTAAAATAAAGTTATATTTTAAATTCTAAAAACAATACAAGGGGGTTATGTAGCAACAACAAAATTGTTTTTCTTTCATGTAAGAGCTAACCATATATCCTCTAAATTTTAAATTATTCTCCTTAGATAATCTTCTCAATAAGCCAATACTAATGAACTAAGTCTTAGAACCTAAGAACTGCTTAGTTATTTCTCTATATCTTTGAAACAAATCAAAGTTCAAATATAAAGATAAAAATAACATTTTAAAAATTATAACTCAAGGGAAGATCAATGTCACCAAGGATAAACAATGGAGCCTCTAAGGCTAAATACTACAGTAAATAACATCTGTATATAAAATAACTATAATAACCAATGTTAACACAACTGTACCTTAAGCATTAAGCATGTTTGTTACACATTGATCGTTACTATGATCTTAAATTAATTACACTGAATAAAATAATTCATTAAACAGTTTAAGGTTACCTTAAAGTAAACCAGACTCACTGGCACTGGACTGATTGACAGTAAAACTTTATAAAGGACTGTATGGTCTTTCCATTGCCTCAACGGGTAGGTGCTCTTACCACCTTCTTGAAGCCACTGCTGGACAGGGCTGCTACGTTTACTGTCTTTAAGATCTGGAAGGACCTTATCTAGCCAGAGATAAAGGTTTGTGTTGCAAGCTTAAAGGGTCCGCCCCTTTATAGACAAGAATCAATTATCTACTTTTAAGACTGAAAATTAGTCCTTTGTTACTTGAACCATCCTTTCCACATGGGTCACTGGGCATATTTATGTGTTTGGGTGTCCTCACAACCGACCACCTGATGGATAATGTGTTGTTGTATCCATTTTATATCCAAATTTAGTATATATATATTATTTTTAATTTAATTTTAATTTTCAGGTTATAATCTTCTTTTGCTGTGATAAAAAACTTTATTTTGAGATCTTCAGAAGTCATGTTCATGTCATGAGCTTCTCGGCCTGACCCCAGTAATAGCATAAAAGCTCCTGAGGGAACAGGGTCAGCTTGCTTATTATAGACTTAAGCTAATTAAATAGAATCTCTGTGTACTAGATTACATGCATTTTTTTTTTTTTTTTTTATTAGCATTGCATTCTTTGCATTATGAAAGTCACCTCCTGCTTGGAGGATCATATGTTGGCACTGTGGGGGGGCACCACAACTTAACTGCTCTATCTCCTTTGCTTTACAATGGGCTGTTTCCTCCCCCCCCCCCCTTTTCTGACTGAGCAGTTGGGGGATAAGGCCATTCACCAATGGTCTGAGTGCTCATGACTTCAGGGTTAATAAACATCTATAACCATAAGTCAATAACCCTAAGCCATCTTTAGGCGCTTGACGCCGAGTTGCGGAGAAATGTCCGTATATTATTATTATTTATTATATTAACCATAAGCCACCCTTGGGTGCTATGTATCTGCCCCGGTTCCGGGGTGCGAGGTGCGCTAGTACACTTGTAGGATTACCCTTGGAAAGGAATATTCAGTCTAGGCGTCAGCTCCATCAACGACTGCAGATGTCGCAAAATTCGGAGCGGGCTATGGCAAATACGCCTTGGCACTAAAGCACTCCTTTGGGTAGCGACATGGTCCATATCAGGAGCCTCCGAAATATATTTCCTGTTGTACAAGGTAGGAGAAGCCACTCCGGTACAGGTTGATTTCTTGAGCGGCAATCTAAATCAAAAGCCATTTAGGTGTCCTGGAAGCGTGCCAAGAGTTATCCTAATTTCTCAGCTAGGTAAAGTTACTCAGTTGTGAGAGCTAAGGGAGTTAGCAACCATTGTATTTTGATTTTAACCTCATTGCTAGCTTGGGCTAAAGGATGTGCGCCCATTTCAATTTGCTCAGAAGCAATAAAGAATCGCATACCTATATATACTACATATAACTCAGAAATTTTTGTGCCAAGTCCCTTGCTTCCCTCTCCACTTCTCTGACAGGTAAGTACTGTTCAGATGTCCTACTCAGCCCGCATCCGCGGCATCTGAAGTTAGGAAGTGACAAACTTGTTCTTTTACAAAGACATTTCTGTTTATGTTTCTTTTCCACAACTCTTAAGTCTTGTATAGCATGTAGAGGGATAAAGCCTTTCTCTCTTGGTCTGCTGTGAGCGAGACTCTAGAGAAATACCTGGAGGGACAACTGTACAGTCTGCCACCTCTCAGTGTTAGATGTATAGAACTGTCTGCAACTCTTTTTTAGTGCAAGACATGATTACTGTCTACAACAGTATGCTTTATCTTTGAGGCTTCTGGGACTGGCAATAACACAGACATATTTTCTATAGTGTCACCCATGAGGCACAAGTATCCAGATTTACAATGTACATTTTGTAATTGATGTGCCAAACCTGCTTTTCCAAAATCTCTATGGTCTCCGCGACCTGAGAAGTTAAATTGGAACACTCCTTGAAGACAAAAAGATAATTGTCTAACTAGAAAGGTGTGGCCCATTCTGTGGCTTTACTAAAAACTCCATGGTCTCCGAGACCTCTGAAGTTAAATTAGAATAATCCAGGTAGTCTAACTAAATGGGCAGTCTGGAAGAGTATGTTTCCTTGTGCTATGTATGTTTCCTTTTCTTTTAATATTATGATATGATTATAAAATTTGTAACGGTACATAAAACTGTTAAATAAATAAATCAGAAGGCTGTGACCCTTTTTGTGATTGGAGTACCAATCAAGCTTTACCAATATCTTCATGGTCTCCGCGACCTGTGAAGTTAAATTGGAATAGTTCTGGTAGACCAAAAGATAATTGTTTAACTAAACCAGAAGGTAATGGACTTTATGTGGCTGTAATGCCAATCAAGCTTTTCCAAAATCTTCACAGTCTACAAGACCTGTGAAGTTAATTTTGTATCGGTCTTAGTAGACCAAAAGTTAATAGTTTAAATAAAACAGAAAGCGGGCACCTTCAGCCTGTAGGGTCTCCGCGACCCATTTGAAATGGCTGCCATATGCGGGCAGAAAATAGGCCAATGATAACTGATTGTACAAGTCAATTCTGGCTTTATAAAAATTTAATTACCGTTATAACCTGTGATATGTATCAAAATTACCTGGTTAATACCTAGGTGTCTCAGGTTGAATATCAACCTGGCGGAGCCATCAGCTTTTATTGCCAGAAGCATTTCTGAATGTAAGTATGGCATATATTTTTCTGGAATTTTCTAAACCAGTTCCTTCAGCATCACTAACCATACTAATCATGACTGAGGACACCTTTCTTGAACATAATTTCAGTACATATCTTTGTAGAAGATACAAATAAAAAATACAAAGATCTTGGTTACTTTACCGTTGATATTATAGAATTGTTATCACACCTGAGTGTGTTAATTCTAAGGCAAGCTCTTTCACTTAAGTAAGAAAGGAATTAGAAAAACATCAGTATCATTGGTAACATTATAACCAAGAAAGATATCATTCAACTGTTCGGGGATATGGTAAATATGGGTCCTTGATGATGATAATGTATATAAACATATCTACCTCTCCTAATATGCAATGACTATTTCTTATGATTTTTCAATACTTATTCAAATAAGTACCCATAGAATCAAAGCTTATTCTGGTATCAATTGACTATGAAAACACGCTCTTTATGTTAAGAATTATTTACCATAAACTAGGTAATCTCAACTTGTAGTAATCAGTAGCTCATACTGAAAATTGTGTGAGACCGTTGTTCACATTATACATTCTATATCATATCGTAATGTAAAATCTATATGTGACATGTATCAATATTGAAATTATATTATAATAGTTAATTAACAATTTCTTCTCTTTAGAATATTGTGATAGACAGGTTTTGTACCTATCTAAAATATAAGTACCTCTTAATTGTCTTGAATTATTTGTGTAGTAGTGGGCACTAAGTAGTAGGTACTCACTTTTGTTGAGGTAGTTACAATTGAATGGTCAAAGTGATTGAGATACCTCACTACCTGCTGCTGGGGCTCGTTAGTCATAGGGGATCACGGTCGATTCCATAAACCTAAGTACCTTCTACCTAGGTAGCCTAACGATATCTCACAAGTCTGGTTAAAAGCAATACTTGACACAGTAACCAATGTGCCTGTGTATGATAAAGAAACCCGATGATAATATAGCGATCTCACTATAGGCACGCATTGTGTTTTATTATTAATTACCTACATCTAAATATTGATGTATTTGTGTCAAATACTGTGAAATGTATGCCACGTGTTGCATGGAATTCTATGCACGAGTCCGGACATGTTATGACAAGTCTGATTGTACTTACGGAATTTCTCGTCTCCCGGTCTCTTGGGCAGTGACGAACCATTGCTTCTCTCGTCCTCCGAGGACGAAAAAGAGTTCCCGCCACTATTATACATACCAAAGCACCGGTTTTCGAATTTTCTTCCGACAACGTGGTCTTTTGTGTTTCATATTGGAACTAATTCCGTTCCTAAACCACTAATAAAACCAGATACACCAATTACTACTAAAATTTAACGCTTTATGTGTTTTATTAAGGTAAAAGTAATTTAATCTAATCACTTTTACTAGAGATAAATACTAATTATATTCTGCGCGATGTTATTGCGCACGAATTCATAAACGCTATGAGCTTGGCAGATGACAGCGCTTCAAAGGCGATGTCAAATTGGCGATGACAGATGACATACTAGGGACGCGCTCTTGCTAGTGAGGTGAAAGATCCATCGATATTCGGTAAGGTGACCCTATTTTATAGAGATATATAGGATTCATAGACTGCTTTCTTCATCCAACGCTGTGTGTTTTAGAAAGACACATAATAATTTGTAACTTACAAAATGTTTACCTATATTTTTTTATTTACATCCCTACAACGTTAAAGAAAATATACCTAATGGACTTACCTAACGCTCAAATGTCTACTT
Organism: Colias nastes; assembly: GCA_907164665.1. Taxonomy (NCBI): domain Eukaryota; kingdom Metazoa; phylum Arthropoda; class Insecta; order Lepidoptera; family Pieridae; genus Colias; species Colias nastes. Next base: position 20,445 of record CAJQZM010039478.1, read on the forward strand.
ACACACAAAACTACTATGTATAATTGTATATGTATTTATAATTATAGCAAATGGTACAGTGCGACACAAAAGAGATGAAAATAAATGAGGGCGCCACCGTCGCTCATATAGCAACACTGATACTGCGACGCAAGCGATCTTGATACTATAGAATAAAAATCTAAAAATCTATTTAATATAATCTAAAATAAATACCGCGATTTAAACCGTTATAATTGTTTCATTGTAGCAATAGTGTAAATTTAAGACAAAAATACATTAGTATTTTAATTGACCTACCTACGTCAAATTTTACTTAAATGTATTTGGAATTAGTTATTTTATAAAAATCGGTCAAGTGTTTAGACAGCAGAGGCGCACATAGAATCAAACATACAAACAAGCATACATGCAGCTCAAACACATTACCCTCTTTCTGGGTCCGTCGGGTAGAAAAAAAACAAGGCGATTTGAAAACTACATATTTTTTTTTTGTAGATAAATTTTGTACATTAATATAATTCATCAAAATCTAAATATTCTACTCCTTCAAAGGACTGATCATCACTCTGTTTCGAAGTACTGGCAAGAGGGTACGGGGCATCTTCAGTATCATCATTTGGTTCTTCAGCACTATCACAGCTATCTGAGTCATCTTCACTGCTCTCATCACCAACGTGAATAATAAATTTCTCTATGTCTTCGTACAGGGTTTTGCCCCTATTGTAATATTCCATTTCTATTTTTTTTACATGGTCACAACAATTCTTCCAATCTTCACTTGGAATGGAGTTGAAGGCATCTAAAGCTAATTCTTTAATATTTTTTGCTCCAACATTTTCCTTCATTTCTACTCCCTTCCTCTACTATCCTGCGTACTGTGCTTTCAGAAACCCCTATAACAAACGAATTAAGATGAATAAAATCAAATAGTACATTTAACATATTTTTATAGTAGCTTAAAACTAAAACTTCCTTTATTTTATTAATTTTTTTTTTAATGTAGGAGGCCAGCGTCCCTGCGCTACTCTAGTAAGTAGTTAGTAAGCTAAATCTAAAATATGATTTTTTTTCTTATGGTTTGATTGATTAATAGATAGCTGTATGAAAACAGTTATCACTATACTATGTAGTAAAATCTAAACTAGGTACTTTATTTGAGGCTGGTTGGATTGGATATAACTTCTTGACTCAAATTGTGCTGGTCGCACTATAAAAACTAGTTTTTGTTTACATACAAATAACCTCAAATTAAATTACGAAAACGTAATAATCGCCATACATACATACATTAAACACTCGTCACTAATGGAATATTCTATTTTACGTAGTACTGAGCAAAAATAAATGGAATCTCACCGGTATATTCTGCTGTACGTTTGTAAACGTTTTCCAAATCAGTCAATAACTTTCCAGCTTGAAATTCGGACAAACACCGAATAAAAACTTTATACACGACATCACGGACACCGCTACGTTTAACCTTTTTCATGATATCTTCTTTTTTATTTAAATTTCTTGTTCTAAATAACAATTTTATCTCAATAATTCTCCACTTCACGAAAAAACAACAAATTTTTATTCAACTTGACAGCTACATTGGCAATTCAGGGTTGCCAGGTAATGAAAAACGAATTAGTTCCAAAATAATTAATTTCATCTCTTTTATGTCGTACTATATATTATGTGTATTAGGTATAAAAAAAAATCAAAATAGTCCTAGTTATTAATCAGAATAATTATTATTAATTATTTCATGTGTTTTGTATGAGAAAATTAAATTTGTTTCTGTTTAATTTATAAATGCAATGTTAGTGTCAAAATTTTTATACCTCCTGTGATAACTACGTATTTAGTGCCAATTACTTTTGTAACCGAATTTAATGTTTGTTTTTGAAATTTATATAGAAATATTATAAATATCTTTCATAATAATGTATAAGTAATATATCAAGTTGTTTTTAAAGTTTTTATTAAGTATATATACTTACGATATTTAAACTTTGTGTAGATTATATGAATGTTAACTTATTTAATTTGATCTCTCGTGGCTAAAAGTACCTCTAAGTATTAATTACAGTGAAACTTGGTTAAGTGGGACCTGGATAAGTGAGAAACCTCCATAACTGGAACTCATGCTGAGGTCCCAACACTTTGGCACTGAATTACCTCTGTTAGTGGGACGAGGTAAACCTCTATATCTGGGATTTTTTCTTTCGATTTATCATCATAGTTACCTCTATAACTGAGACAGCGAGTAAATTTTATATGCATAAACCTCTGTAACTGAGATAACATTGTTTGTTTACTCATTCTTATTCTACCCACAAATTCCACACGTAATTCCAAGTACGTAAGTACAAATTTTGAGCTTCAATTACCTTCAGTTTTAGTTTCGCTTTACTGTCATACAGATGTTTTTTTTTAATGATCGCACCTGTATAACTGAAATAACCTGTATTCTCACCTCTATTAATGGAACCCTCTGTAAATGAGACAGATATTTATTTATACCTGTATATCTGAGACACTGGGTAAGTGGAATACCTCTATAAGTGAAACGACATTGCAGGTCCCTTGATGTCTCACTTAACCAGGTTTCACTGTATATTGTAATTATAAATGCGAAGTTTCAATTTATTTATTTTATTATTACGTAATAAATGTTATGTGTATAAATTGGTCACACGTAAATGCACACAGCACAATTTGTTGACGCCATGTTGAAATAATGGATTTTCAAATTTGGCGCTATTTTTACAAGTGTCAATTTTTGTCGTTCGGAAACGTTCGCATTTATGATTGTTATCGTTGTATGTTATAATAAGATTTATTTATAGTATATTATAATGTTTTAATGTATCAATGTCTATCTATGTTACCAGTAAAGCTTCCATGGAATACGAAATTTTAAATAAATATTTAATGTGAAGAAGCATTTTTATTGTAGAACCCCTGTTTTATTATTTCTATTGAGGCTTTACTTTCTTCCTTTGTAATCATTTTGTTTTACAATAGATTTTAGTCCTTTCCTTTTGTAAAATTTTCTTTGTAGGCATTCTAGTGAATGTGTATCTTTTAATGTTTTATCCTATTGCATGGTTAATGGTGTATGTGAGACATGTATTATGTTATTGCAATGTACCTATAAAGTATAAAGTAATTTGCTAAGTGAAAATGAAAAATATCAAAAAATGCATGTCATGCAGCATGATGGCATGTAACTGAAAACATCTTATAACATTCTTGATTTGTACTTATTAGTATAGACTAGAAGTGCCTCATAAATTGATGGAAAAATATTAACCTACCGTAGGCTAAGCTTAACTAGATATATTTAGGCAGCTTTGAAACATATAGAGAACATAACAGAGATAAAGATAGCTTACGGCAAGTGTGAGTGGTTATCACGCACACTGTGTATACAGGGTGTCCCACTATTGGTATACTAAGCGCGAAGGGACTTGTAGTTTTGCATACACTGATCACGTAAAAAATACTTAAACAACAAAATTACGTCAAAAATTTTTTGCTAAATTTTTCCTTTAATTTCATGTTTTCTTCTCTAGCTTCGCGCAGCCGGCATATAACGCTACCCTTATGTGAGCATTTTGTCTATGAAAACATAATCTTAAACGATAGCTCACGTGCGGGTGGCAAAGTTGGGCGGGTTGCTTGTTAGGGGTGTACGGAAAGAGTTTTAAGAATTCATCTATTTGATAAAAAAAAATGCATTTGGAATTTTTTAAGTATTTTTTACGTACTCAGCGTATGCAAAACTATAACCTCCATTCAGCTTAGAATACCGACGGTGGGACACCCTGTATAGTTGCTTATTATTCAGGGATAAAATGATGATGCTATAATTGCTTTAAGAGAAAGAACAGAAAGTCAGATGAGAAAGAAGAACTAGTTTAATTAGGCACTCCTAATTACTTATTTATTCTCCTACGTCACTACGTAGGAGAAGCATTTTTTGTATCATAGAGCTGTCTCCACACTTGCACAAATTCCTCATGCTTAACATGGCATTTAAAGGGATTTCCATAAGATAAACCTAACTATTACGTATCTAAAAAAAATAATTTTAATTTTATAACTTCGTATTTTAATTTCCTAACATGTAGATGTTTGACGTCACAATAATATGACCATGCATATTCATATTTGTAACGCATTGTACTAAGTTCAGATATGTAGCATACACCCTAGTTTTTATCTTAGTAAAAGCCACGGCCAATAGTAATGCTATATTTTAATAAATATTTTTATTTTCACACAGGGAGGCGGCTGTCCGTTGTAGCTGACGTGCTGCGCGACTTGCGACCATAAATCGCCGTACGCGCAAATATAAATAATAATTCAATGCAAATTGTAGGGTATTTGGATATTTGAAAGAAAAATTTTGACGGTAGATGTATAAGTTGAAAGTATTGGTTTGAAACCATTGGATTGTGATAGCATTCTAGAGAACATTGTGAAATGTTTACGGATTTGATATTGAATCTACCGTCAAAATGATATAAAAATCTAGTTTCACGATACTTTGCTAATTGCAAGCTATGAAGCGATAAAAAAAAATCAAATCTACCGTCCAATGGTAGCAATGTTAATGCAACAAATTGCAGAACCTAATTACTTAATAATTATGTTTGTATGCGTGTGGTAGTGTGAAACATGGGCTCACTTAAATATAAATGAAAAAAAAAAAGTAGTATAATAAATCTAAACATAATATGAGCGCACCTTAATTAACAAGAATGAGATAGCACGTTGATCGTGAAATGAAAGAAAGAGACAAAGTTTAATTTGCTTTGAAGTTTGAAGGTGAGAAATTTAAATGTCTGTTTTATATCTAAAAAAGGGGGAAAATATGTAATACATTTTTATTCGTGTTACAAGTTTCGTTGAAAATCGTTTTTATTTTTATTTTGTTGAACAAATTCATTGATCTTTTGTAGATTTTAACGTTGTGGTTGTTTATGGTTGATGGGAAATATTGAACAGAAAGACTTTAGTGCATTTAGTAGAAGTAGAATTAGTCATAAATATCATTCGTGTAGTTCAACATTTTATGTGTAGATGGCGCGGAAATATAGTTTATTTAAATGTTTTTTTCTTTATATTATTACCTAGTATATTTCGTGCAATATTCGTAGTTATCATATCAATTTTATTGCTTATATCATATAATGGTTGTTTGTTTTTAGTTTTTATATATTACGGTTAAAATCTATACACTGTTTTTAAAATAATATATCATATGCGAAAAGCTTAGATTGATGATAATTATTGTATGGGTGATAAAAATGAAGTGAGATCTTTTCTAACGTTTTAAAATTGACGTATTACCTATGTGATACGTAAGTATATATTTTATTATATTGTAATATATTTAATGCAGGAGGAATTGGGAAGGTGCAATAAAACAATATGTAAAGTATACTGTATAATAATTGTTATACATGATATGTATTAGCTTATGGTATATAATTATTGAGGGAATAATGGAATTATTTTCTACTCTAAAATGGATTCTAAATAAAAATATCAATATAAATATTCATATCCATAGACTTTTGCATTAATACCTAAGGTTTTCATTGGTAATTACTAGTAATTAATAATTTTATTAATAGAGTCTGGCCAGCCAAAGCTGAACCCAGTAAAGGGCGGCAAATTTAAAAAATATGGACCTGGTAACATCGGCTTTAGTAGGAAAAAAACATTTTGATACTTTTGATATTCATAAAGGTGATCATAGTATATAGGTGCATTATGTACACAACACAGCAGGATTTAAACATTATTAAAGTAAAGGATTTGAACCCTTTTCAACAAAACTGACAACTAACTAGGCCGAAACGCCATGATGACATTCCATAGTGTGGCCGCTACAAAAAACACTGGGTTCAGCTTTGACTGGCCAGACTCTACGCAAAATCAGTGTACATGTGCCTTTTTTTAATCTGTGACAATGCTTAATTAAATTTTTATCTGCCTACCATCACTTGAAGATATTGCTACATAATAAAAATATGCATGTTTGCCTTGCAACAAGATTATTTGTGTTAATGTGTGAGTGAGTCTTACAATAATTTTGCAATAATCTTTCTATTGATGTAAGAGGTGTTAGAATCAGTCTGGTATTTATGGAAAGACGACTTCCATTTGCTAAGATAACCTTGTCGCAAACTTATGGCGCCATCTAGTTGTAGGCGAAACCTATGAAATGGGTATGCTTCTAATATTATTAAAAAGTAGAAATGAATAGGGAAGAATGCGGCCATTGATATCTCGATGGTTAATTATAAGGAATTCCGATAAAATGCTAAGGGGATAGCCCTATCTGGATAGGACCTGTTTTTAATACCTAATAAAAACGTTTCTTGTAATTAATATAAACACTATTTAAATTAAATCTTTGCGATATCCAGAATCCAGTAACGATTAATTATTATAATTCTTCGAAGAGGTAATAATTGTTTCGTAATTACTATACATAATGCACCGAGTAAATATTATAGCTTATGAACTTCGTAAAAATGTATCCCACACGAAAATGCGTAGGTAGTTATCAATGTAGATGTTAAATAGTTTTATGATGTTCCTAGCCTTAAATAAAAAACTGTTTTATGTAATGTACGTAATTAGATCTGTATTTATTATAATGTTGCCAGTAAATTAATTCATTTAAATATTTTTATGTTTTATTGAAAAACCCACAACTTGCCTTTATAAAAAAAATGCTTCATATATGTACAAAAAGTGGATTTATAAAACCACTTTTTGTACTTTTTATGTTTATAAATGGTGAAAAAAAAAAACCAAACATTTAGATTATATAATATTTATTATATAGCAATACAAAAGTATCTCCTAAACTATGTACAAATCACACACAATAGTGAATAGACCATTGGGCTAATACATTTATTCTATTAAGACTAGTTATTGAATTAATTCGTAGTTTCTACCACACTTTAGAGTTCAAACGAAAATTGTCTTGTCATACATACTGCTTTCTGAATCGGCGGTAAATGTTAAAAAATGTAATGACGATTCAAAAGTGCATCTCGAAGAAGTCTAATTGAATAAATAAATGTTTGAGTTTTAAAACATCAAAAACAAGGAGTGTTACCATGTCACAAATCACACATCAGTTTCAAACACATAATCTTACCATAGACATGCTATTTATTCACTGGGATATTTTGTTTCTATTGGTCCATTATTCATAAAAACAAATGCACATTTCACTTTCACCTATTCTTTTTAACTTTCGGCGGATCGGGGCACTGGCACCACGGTGTTGCTGTTTTATTGCACAAAAGTTCCACATTTACCACCGTTATGGGTAAATCGTCGATGGCAACACTGTGCGTGCTGTGTATAGTGTAAGAGACGTCGTGTAGACCGGTGATTCTATCTCTGTGACGGGTTACTTCTCTCTGGTTGTAGCATTTCCTCATATCTCGCTTGCGATATGATTTATCGTGGATATGTCTGGAATTTGTAAAGATATATTTTTAGAATTATAGTGAACTAGCTTTCCTCCCGCGGCTTCGCCCGCGCAGTCATAGAAAAACCCGCATAATTCCCGTTCCCGTGGGATTTCCGGGATAAAACCTATCCTACGTCCCGGGGTAAAAAGTAGCATATGTCCTTTCGTGGGTATCAAAATATCTCTATACCAAATTTCATGCAAATTGGTTCAGTAGTTAAGGCGTGATTGAGTAACAGACAGACAGACAGGGTTACTTTCGCATTTATAATATTAGTAAGTATGGATGGAACTTGTTGCTTAGTTATTCCTTATCTGTATTGTAATTGTTTAAATATAAGTTCATGAAACATGCAATTACTAAAAACTAATTTTGAAAAAAACTTTTCAAGGTATTATTTTACAAAATAATTAAAACTAATCAATGATGGAATATTTGAAAAAAGTAAATTGCAATGTTCTCAAAAAAACATTGTGATAACAATAAAAAAAGTTAATTACGACAACTACTGCTAACAATGTGTTTTCATAAATACTCACTTAAATGTATTTTCCGTGCCCGTCGTAATATTCTGTGGCCTGATCACTTTCAATCCTGCGTCTTTCAACCGTACATAGAACTCATCATCTTCCAACCCCCACCCCCAATAGTTATTCGACATACCTTTAACCATTTCAAAGTGTTCTTTTGTTATCAACAAAATGCCACCAATAAAAGTATCATAATGGTACTTAGGATGTGTCTGCGGTGACGAAATGTGTAAGGGCCCTAATGCTGGATAGCTATACTTTAAATTATCATTAATAGGTAACAAATCCACATCATGCATCGCTATATAGTCGTATTTCTCTTTCGTATAGAGAAATCCCACATTTATTAAAGACGCACGATTAAATCTATTTACATCTTTTTGTTGGATTACAAATATATGAAATGGTATGTGTTGTTTGCCTAGGAATTCATACATATGCGGTACAAACTCTAGTAATTCTTCAAATCTATCTCTGAATGGAACTATGATGGCTAGCTTCTTTTTGTCAAGTGTTCTCGATGATAGTCTTAAATTTTGCGGCTCTGAAAAAATACATAATAATTAATTTGCTAAAGGTTTCGGTTTTTAGGTTCAGTATTAACATTGATTACAGTAAAATAAAACAATCAAATTATTTTTATACTTTACAAGTACAAAGATCAACAGGTCATGTAGAATAAATATAAGGAAATCATTAAAATTGATAACATTATCATTCCAATATTTTATTGGACCATATAGATTTTATGTATTCCATTAGATAAAGGTTTTATGGATTCTTATAAATTAAATTTATCTCTGCTTTGGGTTTGATTTATATTAAGAAAAGGAATGCTGATATTATACTTGTTTTCCTTATGGAATTCCCTAGTTAATATAGGTACTATATTTTAGCATTTAGTATATTTTTTCAACAAAAATAAAAATAATTGAGCATACTTAGAACTTCTCCAATTTAGACGAGCTATTACTACGGAATAACAATAGAGTATAGTGAAAATGTTTTCTTAATTAATGTGTTTTTTTTATTCATACTTGTGGAACCGTACCAGAAATATTGAAGTTGTAAAGATTTTTCTTACCTGGTGGCGGGATTGGTAACGTAGCTATGAAACATCCCATTAAAAAGGTAAGTCCAAGGCAAATAATCAGGCATTTTGAGCTACTAAATTTGTAGCCCATTAAAATTATAGTTCGGAACATATACGATATGTGATATAAATATAAATGCACTAGAACTTCCTAGAACTCATTTTATATCTGTTTATGAATCTTATTTATTTAATTTTTCATATAAAAACATATAAAATACAATTTTAAAAACAAAAAAACTAACGTTGATTAACTAATAACAAGTGACAACTGACAATAAACTGACAATTGACATTTCATTTGACATTTTGCTCAGCTGACGTAGATAACAACGCATGGGAGTGGCTACTTAAGATTTGGGTAAGAGTAAATTAAACTATATTCAGTTAATTTTGTTAACTTGTTAAGAATATTAAGTTACATGAAACACACATACATTAAACTATTTAAATTTTAATCTATACTATATTTTATATATTAATATTATAAATCTGAAGTTTGTTTGTTTGTTTGTTTGAACGCGCTAATCTCAGGAACTACTGATCCGATTTGAAAAATTCTTTCGGTGTTAGATAGCCCATGTATCGAGGAAGGCTATAGGCTATATATTATCATCACGCTAAGACCAACAGGAGCGGAGCAATGCGGGTGAAACCGCGGAGCACAGCTAGTATTTTATTGCCTCCTCCACATTACTCGCGAAGTTGAACGAGGTTAGACGAATAGAATAATGTAGAGAGGCACTTCGGCTTACTTCGTCCAACTTTACCTCGCCTCGGCCGACTTCCGTTTATTGTCGGTTTTTGCGCCCGAGTCAAAGGGCACGAAGTTACCTGAAGTTCGTTCTGAATATGAACGTATGCGCTCCTCGCGAAGTTGAACGAGTGTGTAGTGTAGCACCGCGGACTTCAGTCAACTTCGGCCGAGTACTTCGCCGAGGAACTTCGCGAGTAGTGTGGAGGAGTAATATAAGTATGAGAGCATAGAAATGTATTCGATAAATATATAAAATATAATATTATTTGCCAAGTTCAGAGGTACATTACATTATAAATTATCCGTTGACTTACGTTTAGGAATTTAATTAAACGACTGGCAAAGCTAGTTGGATGCGACATACATATTCGGATATTATGTTGAGAATTTCATAAACTTTCATAAATGATCTATATTTCTCGAGTGTTTTTCTTATATAATTTTCAACCTCTGTTGTTTCATTCAGATAAAATAGATGTTTTGCGCGAATTCCAAGTCCAATTCCTCCAAGAGAACAGCAGTAATGCACACCATATTCACAGAATATCTACTAGTAGTTATCGCCCTAATGACAATATTTCACAGTCATCATCAAAATCTCTAAGTTTAAGATTATCCTCAAAACATTTTAATATCTTAGCCAGCGAGGAAATGATTAAAAGGTATGGAATTATCATACTGGAGTCGAACCTTCGTGGAACCTACGACATTATCATCCATTAAGCTATCTTGTTAGGTAAGTTCTAGTAAGTAGTAAGTAGGTAATATACAATTCAATTGGTAAGAATGTAGGGCAGAAAAAGATTTCTCGTAATTTCGATCCAAGATAAAATCTAAGCAAAATAAAGTAAATCTTGTGTTGTGTGAACTAGACCTTAATTATTTGGTAATAGGTATTATTTTTATAAGACAGCTATCTCAAATACTTAACCGATTTTAGCAATTGGGGTTAGGAGTAACGTAAGATCTATTTAGGTATACTTATCATGTTTCAGGCGAATCCGTGTCAAAAGGAAAGTTTATGATAAATCATTTATATTAACACGATAACGATTTACGAACAAAATACGGGATCACACAAAAAATAAATTGTTACGAAAAAAATAAACAGTTTATTTAAAATTCTTGTGATTATCGGTAGCCAGCAGCTGTAGACTTTACTTACCTAATTATCACTGCAACGTTTTCTTTTACATTGTCATCGTTGTACTGATAAAAATCTTTATGTGTACTGCATAAAGTTTTTAATTGCGACTAAATTCCTTGTAGCCATTTTAATAACTAATAAAACAAACATGGCGGACAACAACACAAAATGTCAACAATAAATATTAATTTTAACCCGCACAAGCGTTATTTAAGTGCACAATGCAGCTAAATTAATTACCTAAAGTTTTTATGGCTCTCTAATTACATGCTATGGCCAACGCTTTAAATTATTGCCTTTGGGTTTCAACAAATGTTGCCATGTCATGTTTTGAAATAGGTACCATGTTTTTAAATGTTTGTTTTAATTGACCTGATACTGATACTTAATTAATTCAAACCTGCATAGTTTTGTATTATATACTATTTTTAGTGAAGCTTCTTTATGAGCGTTGAGAGTAAAATTTCAAGGTCGCGTCATGGCAATAAATAATTAAAGCACTTAATATTAGCTTAGCTATTTAATGTTTACCAGCAGAGTTAAAACGAGCATACGTAAATAAAGTTATGATCCCTATGGCAATTGGTCTAATATTGAATTATTAAATGAATAAACTTTGACTTGTTTCAAATAGATTTTTGGTAATTTCTAGTCGTTTGTAAAATATTTGTAAGGTATTCCTACTACGACAAATGCATTTAAATGTGAGAATTTAAGATAATAATACAAGCATGAATATACTACCCTCAATTTATGGAAACAAACAAAGTCTGGCAACACCAATTACGTTCCGTTTCACAAAACAATTCATCAATGTCGCAAACCGAAGATAAGCCCACTAAATACCTACTTTCATAGGAATAACGTCTCAGTTAAAATGTAATTGAGAAAAACTACTAGCTATATTGTATTCAAGTTTTATATTTCAAACAGTTAATTATCGTTCGTGCTGGCTTTGAGTAATTAAAGGAATTAACAAACAAAAGTAGGCAGAGGGCTGATTTAGGTTATTTATATGTTGCTCGAAGCTATGGGTGCGTTTAAGGCGGTGGTTATGTTAAAACTTTGTCCCGATGATGCCGTGTTATTATCCATAATAATACGTAACTGTGACATTTATCAAAATTAATTGGCTCTGTGGTAACTATTTGTCAGTTTATTTACGGTGTTTCCATTATAATGATAATATACTGTTTTCCCTGTACAAATTCTGCAATACCAATTATAGTTTATTACAATTAAGTATTTATTTTATTTTATTTCGGGTGCGGGTTGATAAAAAATACAATTCGATGTGTTTTTATATTGCTTCTGTCTTGTTATTGATGTTTTTTTTTCGTAAATATATGTTAAGTACAGGTCTACATTATGTCTGATAAAATTTAACAACCGTTTTAGTATTTGAAGTTTTTAGTCAGGTATATTTTTTCTTATGAACTGGAATTTTTAAAATGTATTTGTTTGCATGTAATACCTACTTTAGAAAACAAACATATTTCACCCTATTTATACCAGATTCTTTCGCATGGATTTTACAGAATATCCGCACATCTATGGGCAATTTTGTTTTAAATAAATAGGTAGAGTGTAGGTCAAAAATTACTGCACTACTTAATAAAATGTTAATATGTAGATATCACATACTCATAGATATGTTTTTTTAGTCAATCATCATCACAATAATAAATCTCGAACTATAATAATTATAACGTCAATTCAAATCAAATCTCAATAGTGACCATCGATCATTCAAAAATCAAAACTGCTATACTTTTTCAAATAAGCTGTATAGGTATATAATTAATATTAATTATTTGGTAGGTGTCCACGATAAACTAGTTCTAATATTTTAATAATAGATATCGTTTTGCTAATCTCTCTTTGTCAGTTTTTCCTTTCACTTTTTATTTAAGTATTATCGACAAATTGGTGCCTATAAAGGATTAATTTAGGAGATTGTTATAACTAGAGACATAATAAATTGATAGCTTTCCTTTCACCTTCAATATAAACACTAGGTTCAATGTTAAGCATAATATTATGTTATTTTGGTTATTCTAATGTATCCGCTTCCGCTCCCGCTACTTCTTGACAATCGCTACCGCTTATCCAATACATTCTCACCCTAATCTTCCCATATAATTATAATCCCATATCAAATGAATGCATTTAAATAAATTTAATGAAAATTATACGCTTAACAGGTGAATACAAATTGTAATTAATGACGCGTTACATAGTACTTATCTACCAGAGTCGGACGTCATTTTACTAAATAAAGTGTTTTAGCAAGGGATCCGGCCAATAGATAGTAGGTAGTAGATTTTGGTAAATATTTTATTTCTAATTTGGTAAATTTATTAAAATTCCTTTATACCAATCCTAAATAGGTTGGTTGGTTGGTGATAATTCTTTTCTCTATCTATTATAACGATTCAAAAGCACCATTTAAATACAAAAGCATAGTAAAATACTTACCAAACAAAAACTACACTTTACACTTTTTAGCATGATCCAAGATGTAAATAAATAGCTCAAACACTGATAGCATCAAGCTAAGGGTAATTATGCTAACAAACGGTGTCACGAAAAAGGGCTTTTATTTTATTACCTTCTAGTGATTCACTGTCGTTTTTATTCAGCCAGCTTTTGTTTTTTGTGATCACTTTTTTATATGAAAATTTTTATATACCTAACTAGTTAATATGTTTCCATAAATATACTTAGAGTTAAATCAGGTTCATTTTTTGTTGAAGTTGAAATCACAAAAAGTTGTAGTAAAATGTACTTTTATGTACTTAGGTAAGTACCTACTTAATATAATTTCCATTTTTTTTCACGATTGGGTAGGTACGACGATTTAGAAGCGATTTTTAAAAAAGTCTAGTGTAAAATTGGACAGAGTTTTGAAAATGAATATTTCTATTTCATATTGATACACCAACAGAGGAAATCGCTTTTCCATTAAAAAAAAAAACTATTTATGTATCAAACAATTTGGTTGTTCTTAATGTTCTTAAACATTGATTTCTCTATACGGCTACTGCCTTATAAATATAAATAATTAAGCCTTAATATTAAGCCTAATGACGCCAAATCTGATTGGCTAACAATAGTGTTGTCTACCTACATATCGACAAAGATTACATTCGATCAACGATTGGGTGACGCTAATGTGGACCGCCCGCGTCGCCCACACACCGTGCTACCATTGTTTTGCGACACTTTGTTATTGATTTTACTAGGGGTGGCCTTATTTATCGATAAAATTATATCTAATACATTCTTATAAGACAAGGAAATGTACGCATTTCCGGAAATATCATAAGGTAAGGTACATTTTTGCGACTCGTATTTATTGTTTTTAATTAATGGTGGCCGGATATATCAATAAAATTGTAATTTGTTCGTTCATTCTTATAAGATAACCTATGCATCTTTGTCTTATAAGATTTAGTGGGTTTTTTCTTGCATGAGTTCATAAATATCATTTTGCTTAATAAGTAGATTTGATACCTATAAACGATGCCATTATAGGTAAGTATGAATGTATCAGTCTTGTCTTTCAATCAGGATATAATTTATTTTAATCAGTTCTTTTAAGACCTAAGAATCGTAAAATAAGTATTTTGTTAGTTCTTGCAGAGTTAAGTTAAAAATGTAATAAAGTAGGTAAGTTAATTTACTACCAGCTAAGTTCAAATATATTTCATCGATATCGAGTTAGTACATCACTATAGAACAGCAATCAGTCCCAAGTGAAGCGACACGGCACGACCCATTAAATGGTTCAATTTAAACCGTTTAATTTATGTTTTGAACTCCATTAATATGTGGTAGGCATGTAAATCGAGCCTCAAAGCCTTAGGAAGTTATGACTTACATAGTGAATAGTCAGCTTTAAAAAGAGTACTAAAATTGATGTAGTCGTTGTGCTGAATGAATTTCCAAATTTTTATCACTAAAACGTGTAAAATTGTCAATTAATTAGATTTTTTAAAACCGCTTTATACTTATTATTTTGTAACACCTACAACTACATAATAACCTAAATGTAAAATCGAATGAAGTAGGTAATTTAATAAGTTGGTCTCCATTGTCTCCCTAAATGCTTTTTAATCTAAGTTCTTGACAAAAGGCGCGAAAAAAATCCGTAAAGGCGCTAAGTCACCAGTAAAACGCCGCCACAGATTAAAAATTTTAATGACATTTGTTTTTTAATCTTACAGGATTGTGGTAATCTGTATTGTGGTTTTGTTTTTATAAACAAGGCAAGGGGTTTGGCTCTATTGTGACTGTAATAACTAACGGTAGACTATTAAAAAATAAGTAAGTATTAATTTTTTAACTGTTCGTAACGGTGCTATAAGGTAGGTATTTTTAACGGGTTATTTATTTTTAATTACATAGTTAGAAATCCCTATTTACTTTGGTTATTGAAATTTATTCAGGTATAGTAGAATAGTGCATAAAAAATGAAAAGTTGTTTAATTTTTTTTTTAACTGTACCTAGGATAATCTACTTAGGTGTCTAGGCTCAAAAGGTTCAATGACACAAAATTTTATTTTACCGCCAATTCAATCAAATTGATACTAGTTAGTAGTTACATTAAAAAAATGAAAATCGAAAAATTCTAAAGTCAGTTTGAAATTGAAATATCTGCGTTGTTTCATTGAAGTAAGTAGAACGAATCTATAACCTTTGCCTCATCGCATTATGGGCTGTTAAAACAAACACAGTGTTGCGATCGACGCGAACGTAAAGTGTAGGCTTAGGCAAATGCAGTAAGCAGATAATGATATCGCGATAGTAGGGTTTGGGGACTCGATACATCCATCCTTGAGGGTTAACATAATGTCATGTCATCATGTGTTAACGTGGAAAAAGTATGGCGCTAAAAGGCCTATGTTCCCTTTGTTGTTCATCTTTTCCCATACTGGGGCTTATGTACCTACTTAACTATCTAAACGATCTATTGCTATTTTGATGTATGCTATTATCTACCTATCTCTGCACCGAATTAATACAAATCTGATCAGCTGTTTTTGCAGGACATACAAATATCCATAAATGTAGGTATTCATTCTTATAAACTGTCGCGTTTAAAACATTAGTAGAAGAAAGTCGTGTTTTTTATGGAATGGTCCATAAGAAGAAGAAAAATAAACAAGCTGATTGTAAAGAGGCAACGTATTCTCATATGGGTATGGTATTACAGGCCGAATTTCGACACGTTCTACGCTAATGAAAATTGCAAGATACAAAATGTACTGGCAAATAGTTAAATATGTAATTACACCAGCTAATTTTTTACATTATTATGTAATGTCATACCAAACAATTTTATGTTATTAGAAGGCAAACGAGCCGACATACTGCCTAGTGGATATAGCAAGTGCGCCGCACATGAACGTTTGCAAACGGGCGTTGACTTGTTTTTTAACATAATATTAAATCAAATTATCCTTCAATTTGCTCATTTTACGTGTGGATAGTTACG
Organism: Colias nastes; assembly: GCA_907164665.1. Lineage (NCBI taxonomy): Eukaryota > Metazoa > Arthropoda > Insecta > Lepidoptera > Pieridae > Colias > Colias nastes. The sequence continues at coordinate 36,957 of CAJQZM010039478.1, forward strand.
ATAAAATGTATCAAGTCCCCTACTTAACACCGAGATATTCAAACGTAGTCACGCTCGCCCCGCCCCTGGCGCAGGCGCGATAATCAGGGTCCGTAATTCGTTCCGCTATCGGTGTTATAGACGTAATACCATAGACTGCTGGTCTATATTGTCTATGGTATGTCTATGAAATCGAAAGGTATCAGTATTGATTCTAGGAGGTACATAATTATTAAATTGCAAAGCCATGACTTACTTACCTATGTCATGCCTGCTGGTGTATTGTAATGCCTTTAAATGAATGAAAAATTATTTATTGTAAAAATGAATGAATAATAAAGAAATATGAGACACATTTTAAAAACTTAACTATATAATGGACAATAAATTATAATGTATACCTACAGGGTTAGTTTTCAATGACCAGCCAAAATTTAAAATTAAGATCTAGATATTAAACCAAAGGTACATTTGAAATATTATTGTCGAATAAAAAAAAATAAAATAATAGCATTCATTTGAAAATGTCTTAAAAATTTCCTAAATCGTAAACACGCGATAATCAATGCACTTGTGTGCGTGCGCGCATCGCCAAATTTATGTGTGTACTAACTTCTACTTATCTAAGTTGTTGAACTGAATTGTGCTTTTGTAATGTCCCCACGTTCGCTTTTTAGTGGCGGACAGGAATGAAATCTAATTTAAAAAAAAAACGGTTTTTTTTTCATTAGATCGAAAATGTTATCGATTCTGAACCATTTCTGAAAATTTGGCCGGTCATTGAAAACTAACCCTGTAGAAGGCGGCAATATCGATGGCAGAGATCTCTACCAGACAACCCAGAAAAGACGAATTCAATAAATAACTAAGCATAAGAATATTAATTTGTTTATGGAATAATGTCGAATTTTGGTTTGAATTTTAATTCTAGTATTTGAAATAAAATATCAATCTTGATCTGTACATGCATTTATCACTGAACATCGACAATATAAATCTCTATTAGAATCGGGAAGGCCATAAGACAAAAATAAGAAGTCAATGAATTAATATTATAGCCGTGACATACCTAATACCATAGACTGCTGGTCTATATTATCTTTAGTCTGTGGAATAATATCGAAAGGTGGTTTGATTTGAATTCAATCAGACTATAAATTAATTACCTAGGTATTTAGATAAGTGTTGACAATTAATACTTGACACTTGTAGATAAACTTTTCTTCTTACTACAAATATAAAGTAAAGTGTTGTCTGGAAGAAATCGCTCTAAAGCGATAAGACCGCCATTTGTACTTAGTTTAAGCTATATTTAAGTGTTTGTATTTCTTTTTTATTCTCTTTAAGTGCAATAAAGAATTGATAAATAAATTAATAAAGAAAATAAAAGTGTTATGATAATTCGTAGTTCGAATTTTTACATAGATGTTTACCTATTTCATATTTGCTAATTAGTAATTTATCGTGTACTAGCTGGGCCACGCGGTTTCATCCGCAAATAAAACCACTGGTCTGGAATAAGCAAGCATTTTATATAATATAATATACTTACTATAATTAATAAGCATTTTTAACTAGGTACCTAGTGTTTTTTCTAGTACTAACATAAGCAATAGCACTCTATAGTATTTAGATATTTTCAAATTCTGATCAATGTGTCAAAGATTAACAAACATAATATCTACTTCCGACTTTATATTGTAATTAAAAAAATCCATACATTCAAATTTTCTTAAAAAAATTGCTTTCTATAATGTTTAGAGAATCATGGATGGATAAATTTTAACAAAACATTCTCATACAGTTGAAATTTGTTTCCACCATTTTCCGCTAGATGTCACTAGCAGTTTAAAAGAGAAGTTTTAACGCAGCAATCTCATACAATAATTAATAATATCAATTAGTACCTAGTTCTGATTTACGTAGTCACCAAATATTAATAATTTAAAACGACCTGTTAAAATATAGAAGGACTGAATATCATTAATAATTCTTTCATGTAGGTAGTTTATTATAGGTAGAGCCAAGGTGGTTCGTGCTGCGTGACACCAACATAATAATATCTACCTAGGTAGAAAATATTGCAAAACATTATAAAAGGGTATTTGTCATAATAAATATCCCTAGTTCTAGTAATCTAATATAATTTGATTTGAATATGATTTATTTATTTATTATATTTAGGTAATAGAAAATCTATTGTGTCTGGGACCGATCGGGCCGCTTGGGGCTCAATGGGTTAATTACCTAGACATAGGAACTACATATTTCTAAATTTTATTCTAAATCTCCAGTCCCATGTCCTTGTATTATGGGAAAGATGCATTATACAATATACATCTGTTTCACTGATTTATTTTCTTTACGTATCTACAAGTACCTAGCTAGGTGATCCTGAGGCCGTATTATGACCTCTTATTTCCAGACAGTTTACGCCGTGAATTGAACTGACTGGCAAATTATGATCGCAATAACCAGCAATGGTTAATTATTATGATATAATATGAATTTTCCAGTCAGTTCGATTCACGGCGCAAAATATAATAATAATAATAATAATAACGGCGTAGGGATGTGACGACCCCATCGCCCACGGTTGGAATATCTATGGTCTACGTGACAATAGATATTTCACCCGTGCAGTCAGTCAACCCGCAGGACACCTTGTGGCGGGGTGTC
>CAJQZM010039480.1:0-16209 GCA_907164665.1 Colias nastes
TACCTAGGGACTCTTGACATGTTTCCGAAGAAACATCTTACGTTACTTACTCACGCACTCTAGAACTTTTTATTCAATGGACTAACACAAACAGCATAATTTTAATAGGTGGTTAGTTATTAGCAATAAATTATGTTTTATTGAGCAATCACTTATATGTGACTACTATTTTTATACATTAGTTAAATAATAGTTTTAATAGTTTGTTTGTTGAAGTAATAAGTTAATGTTTTTCCAGTACCTTATGTTTTCATGAATATTATAGTACATTACAAGATTTACATGTAATGTACTTTCGTATTGCAAAAGGGATCATTTTATAATTTAATACCTATACTTTTACCATATCTTGATACTCATGAGCATGATGAGGCATATTATGTATAAAATATATTGTACTGTATATATTACAATTTTGAATTATACTTTTCTTTTAGCCTATGTCCTATATGTGATGTCTGGACTTGGAATAACAGCGGGTGCACATCGTCTGTGGGCGCACAAATCCTACAAAGCAAAATGGCCACTACGACTCATTCTTGTTATCTTCAACACATTGGCTTTCCAGGTAAGAAAACTTCACAAGTACTTGAACTTAATGCCATTTTTTTAACATCTTTGTAAATTAAAACACTGTTTGTTAATCTTGCTATGTTCAATGATTTTTTTTTATTTATTAATCTTCGCCTATATTAAATTATTTAATCTGGACGATCATATGATTTTAATTTTTTATGTTTATGTTTAAAACTGATTACATTAATAATTAAAATGTTGTTTAACTTGGGCCAGAAAAAACCCCAGGATTTTATAACATATCATCAGATAGTTAAAGTAGCAATGAGTCACATTTAATTAAATCACAAACTGATTTTGGTTACATTTTTTTTAGCATGAGAAGTCGTTTAGTAAGTTTGTACTTATGTAATGAAATAAAACATTATTTGAATAATAATAGAACATATTTTTGAAGTGAAAACTTCTTTAGCGGCGTTGAGCACTTTTTCTATAATGGGTATAAAATCCGTCAGGACACGTGACCTGATCGAAAAAGCGTAAGACGGATGGAGAGAACTCAACGTTAATAATCAAGTTTTTACTTCTGCCGGCACTCCCGGAGTGCAACCCGTCTTTTTAGGGTTCCGTAGCCAAAATGGCAAAAACGGAACCCTTATAGTTTCGTCATGTCCGTCTGTCCGTCTGTCCGTCTGTCCGTCTGTCACAGCCGATTTACTCGGAAACTATAAGTACTACAGTGATGAAATTTGATGGGAATATGTGTTGTATGAACCGCTACAAAAATATGACACTAAATAGTAAAAAAAAGAATTGGGGGTGGGGCCCCCCATACATGTAACTGAGGGATGAAATTTTTTTTTTCGATGTACATACCCGTGTGGGGTATCAATGGAAAGGTCTTTTAAAATGATATAAAGTTTTCTAAAAAACATTTTTCTTAAAGTGAACGGTTTTTGAGATATCAGCTCTCAAAGTCGTAAAAAGTATGTCCCCCCCCCTCTATTTTTATAACTACGGGGTATAAAATTCTAAAAAAAATAGAGGTGATGCATGCTAATTAACTCTTTCAACGATTTTTGGTTTGATCAAAGTATCTCTTATAGTTTTTGAGATAGGTTGATTTAACTGTAATTTATTATATTTGCTGCTACGGAACCCTTTGTGCGCGAGCCCGACTCGCACTTGGCCGGTTTTATTTTTTAATGATTTAATCTATAGAGTTCTACTGCTACTGCTTACGAGTACGTATACTAATTTTGGTTTGAAGATAAGCCCCGTTAAAATTGTCTAAGTGCTAATTTATGTATTTATCACTGTTCAATATTTACTTCCAATTGATTCTTTACATTTCTCACAAGTCCATGGTCAAAGGATGTGAATTGATGAAATTTGTTATGACTTTTTTTTTCTGTGAAAGGGCAATCCGATTTGTTTATTATTAGTAATTGTTACTGAAAATCCTACAATTTACTTTATCGAGATAGAATACTCTAAAAACCCGACAACACATTCTGCTCATTGACTTTCTTTTTAGTTGCTAAAGAGCCCGGGTAGTATCTAACTATCACGTAAGCTACTCCCCTCTACCATAAATATAAAGTTTTTAAAATAAGTTTTACTCAGTAACTACTGCTTAGAAATGTAATATGATTTCTATATTGGATTGTCCTTAATACCCCAGCCACACTATGCTCCTCGTCCTGCTCCTCGTCCTGCTCATCGCGCTGCCGTTATTCGCCTCGATATTGCCGTCTGGCCACACACTGCTCTACTCGCGCGATTAAACGCGACGCTCTTCATTTCGCACTCGTATTGCCGGTCCTTTGACTCGCGCGCAAAAGCCGACAAAATAGGGAGCAGTGAGCAGGACGATGAGCACGACGAGTGGCATGACGAGTAACGTGGCCACACTACGTCCCTGCCTACTTTCCTCGTTACTTCCCATACCACTCGTGTGGCTGCGGCATAAGGGTAAGATAACCAAGTTGCTCCTAGCAAAGCATTAGAAAAAAATGTTGCAAAATTTGGAGAAAATATCCTATTTCGTGTATGTTATTTACGTGAAAGCAAGACTCAAGTGCGAATATCCCATAGGATTCAGCGATAGACTGGGCGCGCGACCACCGCATGCACCACAAGTACTCGGAGACGGACGCGGACCCGCACAACGCGACGCGCGGCTTCTTCTTCTCGCACATCGGCTGGCTGCTCGTGCGCAAGCACCCGGAGCTCAAGCGCAAGGGCAAAGGCCTAGATCTGAGTGACTTGTATGCGGACCCGATACTTCGCTTTCAGAAGAAGTGAGTTCTTTTTTTGAGATAATGTTGAGTGCTTGTTGTTGTATTCTTATAATAGTTTTTTTTTTGCGGAGACTTGCATTTTTAAACAGAATTGAGTAAAAATCAAAAATTTATTTTATTTGATTGTGATAGAGTATCGATTTTTATACATCAAATTTGACCTACATAACTGAATATATTTTCAAAAAAATAAGTTAACAGTACTTCCTTATTGTGCAAATAAATTTTATTTTTACTGACATCAGGTTCACATTACAGTTATCTATACATATAATAAATCTGTAGAAGGGTCAATTCTGTACATTGAAAATATTGAAAAAATAAATACCAGGGGGTGTTACTGGATCGACACCAAACCCAAATATGTGATTAAATAAATTTTTGTCTGTCTGTCTGTCTGTCTTTCTGTCTGTCTGTCTGTATGTGAAGGCATCACGTAAAAACTAACGGTTCGATTTCGATGAAACTTGGTATAATTATACCTTATTATCCTGGGCATAAAATAGGATACTTTTTATCCCGGAAAAATACGTAGAAAAAAAATAAATCTTAATTTTTCTTAATTTTTCCGCGCGGACGGAGTCGCGGGCGGAAGCTAGTCATAAATATTTTTATACGCTTATATTTTTTGTGTATCGTACATAAATTCAGGCATAAGTTTACGCTAGAGAAAACCCCCTATTTCGATTGTAAACCACTTTTTTGGTTAAATCGTTTATAATATATGAGAATACGCCAGGCTCATGAATATAACATGAATCCTTAGTGATAAAAAAAAGAAACACAAATCTATTTTTATTCTATCAAAATAATAGCTAAGCATAAATTTGCATACTTGCCGTCTAATTCATTGACGACCGATCTGAGAGTGATTTCGTTTTTAATTTCACGTTTTACATATTACTAGCAGTCCGCCCCGGCTTCGCCCGTGGTACATAATATGAAAAATAGATGTTGGCCGATTCTCAGACTTACCCGATAAGCACAGAAAATTTCATGAGAATCGGTCCAGCCGTTTTGGAGGAGTATGGTAACTATTAACTAACATTGTGACACGGGAATTTTATATATAAGATAAGATTATATAATACAGTATAATGACGTTTACTTTCTTCCTTACTTCACTGTATTATGACGCTATAATTATAACTTACTACGTATCAAATAGATAATTGGTTTTATTAATCGCGTCATATACATTCATTGTTTTTATCGTATGATGTTTTCACAAAATCGGTTTAATATTATTGTTATGATTGTACATCGAACCATAGGCCTATAAATAAATCACGATAAGTTCATTATTAAGTATTCTAAATAAACATATCTAAAGACTATCGATTCCAGACAAACAAGATATTTAAATTAAAGATATGTTTTTTGTTTTCATAATAACAGACAGTGCGACAGATAATATTATTATCACCACAGTTGCAAGTGTTTACATTTTTGACATCATTGTTTATTATCTTGCACTGAGCGGGCCAAATCAAGATAGGCTGTTATCGTTTTCGCAAATTATGGAAAACTTTTAGCGCAAAGTCAAGCTAGAAATCCACGAAAACAATAATATAAAATATAAGTAGTAATTTGAGATTTATACTAAAGCTATATTCTGTGTGCGCACTATTCAAACTCAAACATATTTTATTTATTCAATAAGACTTCTTTTCGAAACGTCATTACATATTTTTAACATTTACCACCGATTCGGAAAGCAGTATCTATGGAGAAGAACCGGCCTGAAACTCCATAGTTGCTCTTTTATTCGTTATCTATCCATAACATTAGTTTTAGGAATTAGGATATAGTATAATATAATATGTAGCTATAAGTGTTGATAACGAGATAAAAGATAAATTGAAGTACATTTAGCTATCAATGTTTACATACAGAATATTTATAAGAGTTAATGAAAACCCCCAAACTTATTACACGATATTTTGCAGGCTTGTAATTTTGGGTTGATTTATCCCAATCAAGAATGAGCCTTTCTAGGTAGAAAGCAGGTAGATATTTATTTATCTCATGCCTGACTAACCACCTATCAGAATTAATAATTATATGCGAAGTAATAATTACAAACCAAATACATATTGTTCCAGGTACTACATGATCTTGATGCCGATCGCGTGTTTCGTGTTACCTACAGTGATCCCAGTGTACCTTTGGGGCGAGTCGTGGCTCAATGCATACTTCGTGGCCGCCATGTTCCGTTACGCCTTCATCCTTAACGTCACTTGGCTCGTGAACTCTGCTGCCCACAAATGGGGCGACAAACCATACGACAAGAGCATCCAACCGTCAGAGAACATCTCGGTGGCCATCTTTGCTCTCGGCGAAGGCTTCCACAACTACCACCACACTTTCCCGTGGGACTACAAAACCGCCGAGCTCGGAAACAACAGAATGAACTTCACCACCACGTTCATCAACTTCTTCTCGAAAATCGGCTGGGCCTACGATCTGAAAACCGTTTCTGATGAAATAGTGCAAAGCAGAGTGAAACGCACCGGCGATGGAACCCACCCACTGTGGGGCTGGGGCGACAAAGATCACCCCAAGGAAGAAATGGACGCCGCCATCCGAATCAACCCCAAGGACGAATAAGTCCAACTAGTTTTAAGATTTTAATGATTTGTATAAGAACATCAAAAGGATGAACGTTAGAATTTATCTAATCTAAAGTCGGCCTATGAGCGCCGCTTCTATTCGCTTTATAAGTCTATTCGAATACTTAATTTATGTTTGCTGTCGTATATCGATGTAGTATATTTTCGCTTGTAGTATTTCTTAGTTTTTATTTGCGCACTGATTTCTGAGACTGTGAACGAGATATAGTAGTTTTAAGTTGGAATAACCATTGTTACACGCTGCGTGCATCGGGTTGCACGGTGTTTATTATAACCCGCTTGTGATATTTTATTGTTTACCACAAAATGTTTTCGCATAAATATATTTTTTATTAATCTTTTGTAATAACTGATTTTATTTCAAATAGAAGTATAATTATTATTATTTCTATAATATTCCCGTGTGCGCAGCGCAGTAATGTTTAGATAACACATCAGTATTAAGCACCACTGACTAATAGACTATAAAGTTTATCGCTAGTCTGTATTTTGCAGTTTAACGAACTAAAAAATGGTCGCTGGTTACATACGACTCCTTTATTATATCCGCACATTTGTTTACCGTAATACGATGTAGTTAAGTGGTTTTAAGACATTAAATGTTTTGAATGGCATTGCCGCAACATAAGTAACATAGTTCGTTGCGTGGAGTGTTGGAAATACAACGTTTAATGTGTATGACTGATGTGTGCAAAGGATTGTGATATTTAGAATTATTAATAATGTGTAGATCGAAAAATAATAACACGATTTCGAAAATATTTATTTTAATTATTCTAGAGGCAAAATAAACATACTAATTACATTATTATCGTTATTTATCGTTCGCACTCAGTGTTGTATTTATATAACTTATATGCTGGACATATAGTTTAGTTATTTTAAAATTAAAACACTGCAAAAATTATTAGTGGTTTCATTTATTTATATCCAACCATAAAATCATTTCTTCCTCTGTACATAATTTGCTATATTATATTACAAAACATAACAATTGACTTGCAAATTTCACTATATCATAACACAATCTTATAAGTAAATTGTTTAAAATTCATTTATCTTTGTAGTTTCTTGTTTTACGGAAATGCAATTTATAATTCAAGAATTCAAAATATTTGAACTAATATAACAATGATAACTTCTAGTAAGATACTTTTTATTGATTTTAAACAACAATGCAGCATAGCAATTTGTGCAATATTTTAAAATTGATAGATAGTACCGAGATGGTACCATTAAAAATAAGCAACCGTAATGTGCAATCTCATCTTAACACGATAAATTTGTAAGAAATATTTGTGTATGAATATTATGTACGGATAATATTCATTTAAAATTCACCAAAATAAGCTTGAGTTCATAATATAGCTTGCTTTTCAAAGCATGTGCTTAACTTTATTCTCAGTTTTTACGTCACTACTGGGCCACACAATTACGTGTCGAGTCTTCATAGGCACCACGTAATTATGCCTCGGAGTTTCACATCATATGTTCTCTTCATAAAAAAGGTCTTGCTCATCGCACTTGTCCGGCAAACATACGAAAAATTCGATTAAATTCATAATGGGTCCTCTTGAAAACGGGTTTTGGTAGCGGCCTCTCTTATCCCGTAGATACGGGTACCGTTTGTAGTTAAACATCTCGTTAGTCGTTAGGTTCATGCACGCATGTAGTATCTAAAACAACGACATTATTAGAAGTCGAATATGGGTTCAGTATTACCAATACGTTACATCACTTTTGCTAATTTGTCATGAGTTTGAAATACCTACATTCGCTTCTATAACTTTTTAACTATATGTGTGTACTTAAGTTTAAATACCTATATTCTATAGTTTTTTAAAAAGATTTTATCAATTTGATTCTAATTCAAAGTTTTCAATATACTAATTACTAACCGATGTGCAAGTCAGTATCCATCCCAAGGCGCAGAAAGTTATTGCCTCTAACAGCCCCAAAACGTATAGTAGGCCAAAACCTTCGAGATACAAACAATAGCATGCGAAATATATAGAAAGTGTGCAGTTGATGGCCACACTCATCACGAATAAGAAGAACCACATGCGATTGCGAACACCGATACAGTTATAGATGAATGGACAATGATGGTCAAAGTAGGCCACGCAACGCTTGCAGATGCGGCAGTGCTTTGCCCTGTAATAGACATAAACGATTATTATTTGTTGTTTTATATGTATAGTTGAGTTTAGTTTTGAAAGTTTAATATGCATGCTATTATGTATATTTGATGTGGTCTAGATTTTCAAGTAAACGTATTTACTTATTATGTATTGAGCAAGCAAAAATCGGTTACGCTTGATAAAAATATTGAGAGGTCATTGCAATTACCTTAACGGTCGCAAACATCTGCAGGTGTGGCAAAGTCGTGAAAGTATAACATTTCTTTTCTTCCACTTATCATAGTACGGTATCTGTCTAATAGCCCGATAGTACGTCTCCGAGTTTTGCGGTATGTATCCTGGATCGCGACGATTAGCAATCACCCAGCTCATCCACATTATAGCATTCCAATATAGGAAAAAGTAGTGCGAAAGGCGTAATGTATTCCAAGTTAAAGGTATACACTGGAATAATAACATAAATAGTTAGTTACATTTTCTATTCATTTTACATTAACTAATATCTAATAGGAAATCTTTAAATCTTACCCGTATAATATACATAGGATATCCCCATAATAGAACAGATACAAGGAAAAATAAAAGAGGTCCTTTAGAGTCTCCGGCACCACCGAAAAGCAATGCCCACAGTTCAGAGAGCGGTGGCATCCAATGGGATTTAAGTTTCATTTCTTTTTGCAAAAGTTTGACCACTTCTGCATGACGGTGGCTTTGGGCTAGCATTAGCGGAGTTTTTCCGTTTTTATCACGAGGTTCTAGTTCCGCCTTTACCTATGAAGTGAAATACTAATTATTAGTTTTTAAAATCAATATTATCTTCATTCAACTATGATATTATTCGTACCTTTTCACATAACAATCGAACGCAAGTAAGGTTGCCTGACAGACAAGCAAGATGTAAAGGGGTTGAGCCAAAATTATCCGTACAGTGTAACGGCACTCCAGAGTATATTAGCAAACGAACTAGATCAGCATGGCCTTTGTATGCAGCCCAGTGGAGTGCTGTATCACCGTTTATATCCGAGAGCCTGGTGGCTGCACCCATGCCCAATAAGTATGCTGCAGTCGCTGTTTTCCCATACATACATGCAGTCATCAGTGGTGTTAATCCTAAAATTAATTAGAACACTCCATAAATTCACGTAACTCAACGCCGGTAAACATTTGAAGGTAGTTTCTATTAATAAGTTAAAGATCGAGAAGCCACAATCAGTAACGAACCTTTAAAATCAGCAGCATTTACAGCGACGCCAGATTGTAACAATACTTGTACTACTGAAGCGTGGCCTTTGCGACAAGCCCAGTGAATTGGCCTAGGACCCTGAAAATTGAATTTTCTTGATAAATCATTATTTTTCTTTGATAAAAAGAGTTTTGTGATATAATTGAGATTGTTTATACCTGAGTACCAAGACAGGAGAGATCGACAGGCGCCCCGCGTTCCACCAAATATCGCATCACTGCAACGCTCCCGTCCAGCGCCGCCCAATGCGCTGGAGTATAACCATGCTGATCTCGAGCGCTTAGTATTTCCACACCAAGCTTCTCTACCAGACGTTCAATTTCTGATACTTCCCTGAAAAATATGTTGATTTAAAATACAGTACCTACTTAAGTACCTAGTTAGAGATTTGAAATATTTTAAAGAAAATAAAAATTTCACTACGGGGTGAAAGATCTGTTATCAAACTTTGCATTTAATGATTTAAAATAGGTACTTTAAATTTAAGCTTTCACTTCTATAACGGTTATTTACAAACTGCATTTCAAATTGCACCTACCCTGAACGAACTGCCTCAAATATCAGCTGATGAAGGTCAGACAGGTGGTTGATGTTGGTTGTGATTCGTGGCTGTGTGGTTGGCGCATCAGGAGACAGCGGAGAGCACGGGGGCAGAGCTTCCTCCGCCGCCATCGTGCACGGGGGCGGCTGCGGCAGCGCCCATACGCCGCGCGCCGCCCCCGGGCTGGGGTATACCTATAAGTATTTATTATAGACACTATTAAAAAAAGTTGTTAGTTATTTGTAGGAAATATTAAAGGAGCTTATTATCATATTTTTAAATTTCGTACCCAAGGACGCGAACTTCACATAAGGCATATTTACGTAGTTACATAATATAGCCATTATTTTTAAACCTATTTTAGACATACCTACTGTTTACCTACATCTTCATCTCGTATGTTTTTGTTTGGTTTCCGGTTAGCAAGAACTATTTCAGTTCCTTCAAAATTAAGTTAGCCATCAATAATTGTTCAATTAATTGAAACTTTAGGTAGGTACATGTATGAGATAATAAAATGGTAATAATAAGTTTATAAGTAGGTAACAAGCTAGTATCAAATTGGTACGAAGGCGGAAAGTATTATAAAGTTTATTGAACGGAACGCTGTGTAGCAGGCAGAAGTTTAATGAACTAATTTGTACATGTTAACCCGCAATGCGGCTATGGACTAAATCAAGGGTCAAGCCATTAGCTAGTACCTACCTACGTAGCAACACTGCAGTGGCGATCTTGTGGGCTAGTTTGTTTGTTCATTTGAACGCACTAATTTCAGAAACCATGGGTCCGACTCCGAATAGAAAAATTATTTAACTGTTAGATCCATTTATCAAGGAATATAATATCATCACACTAAGACTAATGTCGCCTCTACACATAGGCCAGCGCATTCGCCAGCGCGCTGGCGGTGCGCTTGCAAACGCGCTTGTGAGTAATCCACACATTGGGAGGTCGTTCAGTATGGTTTGGTTCGAGCCAATGTGCGGACGGATTCAAAATGGATGTAACAAACAAAGAAATAAACACACTTTCACATTTATAATATTAAAATAATATTAAAGTAGGATGCTCTTTGTGAAGTAAAACATTGTGAGGAAAACGGCATGTCCAAGAACCTTATTTATTTGGCACTTTTAATACATACAACATTTTTATTTTTATGGTACTTATTTTTTGGGTTCCACAGGCAGTTTTAACTCTGATAGAGCTCAATAAATTTAAATGTTTCCTCGTTACTCATATTGTTCGCCATTTTGTCAAGTTAGGTGTTAATTCGCCGCAAGAAAAAAACGTGCACTCCTGATCGCTGCTACAGTCAAACTGATCGCGCGGCCAATGTGTGGATGGTGCGCCAAGCTTGCGACAAGTGTCCTTTGATGTTTCCGACACCGCGCGGCAAGCTCGCAAGCGCGCTGGCCAACGTTCAAATACCTACCACCAGCGCGCGAACGCCCGTTCTACACATTGGACAAGTGCATGTGCCAACGCGCTTGCCAACGCGTTGGCCTATGTGTAGTGCCGGCATAAGACTAATACAAGCATAGAAATACGGGTATAACCGCGGGGCACAGCTAGTTTTATTAAGAGTGTAAAACGTACTCCTGTCTCCTTGATATTTTTTTAAAAATCCTTATTGATATATTATTTAGAAGTTAATTAAACTAAAGAGTAGCATAACTTATAGGTAGCGATGATTGAAATATTTTTGATTCGGTTGCATCTACTATTAATTAACTTACGACTTACAACTATACTATCTTACAACAAAAAAAGAAATTTATTCAATACACACATTAAGCGAAGATGAGCTTTTTCATGTTTTTGTGAGTGTAGGGTGTTTGTTTTGTTTTTAATCATAACTACATAGATGAATAGCTGTTATATAAGTGCATACCTTGCTATTCACGGCGAGGCCGTTGCCTGCCGCCACTGCAGACCCCTCGCTTTCCGCCACGGCAACTTCACAGAAACACTATGTGTTCACTGAAACTAGACTCTTTACTGTTTTTTCCCTTATTTTATAAGATAAACTCCAGTGAAACGAACTAGCTTGGTTATAGTGTATTGATTTTACATGTGAAATGTGAGCATGCGCGAACTTCTCCGACAGTGAAAATATGATACTACTTAATAAGTACCGATTTCAGAAATAATTAATATTGTCCTCTTGTAATTTGTTATTACCTTAAAACAAATAACAGGGAAGATCAACTACGTTTACTCACAACGTGTGATTATTTTTTTAGTGCATGAAAAAAGCATTAATTTCAGGCTGCTCTTTGCTTTTATGATATGTAGGTATAGGTATTGGATAGGTACCTAGAACATAACTTGTTTATTTATATTATGTGATTTTGAGATTATTATTTATCACATTACAGTGTATATAGGGTACCTACTTCTGATACTACCTATATTGTAATGTGATGATGCTTAAATCTTTCCAGCTTTTATAATATTATGTACAGGAATAAAAAAAACAATAACTCTAAACGGTTAAATAACAGATTAAAACAAAATGAAAATGAAAAATGAAGTATTTTACCTTAAAGTACTTATTTACCTAGGTACACTTGAATTTACCGTAGGTACAAATGTGATACGTGAGTCAGATACACAGTTTAACTAAGTACTTACTAACGAAACACTAGTTACATGATACAACCAAATAATTGAATCTAATGTCTCAACTCATGTATGTTTCTCATTTAACAAGTTCTAATTTCTAGCGTCTAGTTACACTTAATGATATAATTGACACGTTTTTTATGTTCGAGATGAATCCTAACAATATGTTTTCTCTCCTTGATCTACACTCTACATCATAAAGTCTCTACAATAATTATAATATTATATTTAATAACTTGGTTCATTGTATCAAACATATTCGCTTTCCGGTCTTTTACTACTTGCCTATGCTGCTTGCATAGTATACAGTAGGTATACCTACTACATGTTTCCAGTCTCTAGATCTATTTGAATGCAACGGACTTTGATGCGGTTTTTTTTAAAAGATAGTGATTCCAGAGGTTAGTATGAATGATTATAAGATCAAAGATGCATAGTTACACTCGTCGCTAGAATGCATGAACATAACATAAAGCTATGGGTAGTATATTTTTTATACATAGGCCTACACCTAAGCCTAGACTATTCAATTTTATCTTGACGATTTAAAACATTCAAGGTCAACATTAATTTTACGCCCTTATCTCGATTTCTATGCATCATATACAAAGTATATTGTATATTTTTATAAGTAAGTTAACGTACATACTCTCTCTTATTTTTTATTATTGTTTTATGTGAGTATTTCATGAATAGTTAGATATTTAGGAAAATATAGCATATTTAATAAATTGTTAATCAGCGCTATTAAACATAAAAAGCTCTGCATAGAGAGCAACATAGAGAGGGTAGAGTTCTACCGAAAATCGAATTTATGCCAATAAAAAAATGACAAATTTAATAAAAGTATAATGATAATATGTTTATATTATAGGTAACATAGAATACAAAATACTAAACATATTTTTGTTAAATATTATAATATGGATTTTTAGTGGTATTCAATGCGATGAAGGAAAACTACAATTTATTTAATTAGAGCGCCATCTATAATCATGAAGCACAAACAAAGACAAACTGCTGCCAACATACAGGCTACATTATTTTATTACATATTAAGATTTCAAAAATTTAATGAAACAAAACAAAATATGTTTTTCAATATAAAATTTATATTAATTGTATTTCTATAGGAAAAATTATTTCCTTCATAAAATAAATTATGCTCCAACTGGATGAAGATTGAGGCGAGTACTTGAAAGCATTCAAATGTTTTCTTTAAAAAAAAATAGATTAATATGATTATTAAATTTTATTTACTAATCAGGCTTGATTGAACAATTGATCTTATATTATATAGTAGAAGTACCTTCCTTTTTCTTTTTAATTCTAGATTTTCATGATCAGACCTAGCAATTACTTGAAGTAAGTGCTTAATAACATAAGGATATGCACATAGTATAAAAATCATTCAACCACCTTTTAAAATAAAAAATATGATTAAATAGTTACAAAATTTATAAAACAATAAAATGATTTAAATATGAAACAAGATTCCAACATAAATAAAAAATAAACATATTGAAACATAATTTATTGAATTAATATTTCACTTTCATAAATAATGCACATGTAAATTGGTGTTTATTAAAAGATTAAAAACGATTTTATTTTTGAATAAATAAAAAAGATTCTTCAAAATTGTGAAAATGAACTTTAATTCAGCAAGTTTTATACTAAATGTATAAATATGATATAATCTAGATTTCGTTTTACTACCTAAATAGACATCATGTTATAAAAAGTGTACAACTAATCCTAGTAGCTGATTAAACATCTCACAGTGGCTTATATTAGTTTAGTTACATTAGATCTTATAAAGCACATTCTTGTATTTATTATACTTAAATAATAATAGATAATGAAATAAAAATCAAAGCATGTAGCTCACAATTGATGTTGAACTCTCAAACAACAATCACCTCAATACAATTCTTAAAACTCTACTAAACTTGAAACATTTAACGAGCAAACTGAATAAATTATTATTCATAATAAGAAACAAACTTAACAATGTTGATAGCTCAAAGTAATAATATTTTAACAAGAGATGACACGCTGCACGTATAAATATACATCATGGAAACGTTAAACTTCCATTTAAGACTAAATTTTATATATTGTTATTCTATGCCAATCAATGTCAAGAAAGTCAATTTGTCTAGTCATTACTGTACTGATATTGTAAAATTTTTGGATGGTCAGGTTGCGCCATTATCTCTTTTGAGTTTTAAAACTTACAGAGAGTGGCTGCCCGTGCAGAACATAACCATTCAAGGCCTGTATAGCCATTGCTGCCTGGTCATAGTTCCTCATGGTCACAAACCCAAATCCTTTACTTTTGTTAGTCTGATGATCCTTAATTATCTTAACAGATACAATAGCACCATATGGACCGAATAGCTGCCATAGAGTCAATTCTTCTACTTCAGGAGCAATATTATAAATGTAAATAGACCATGTACTTGGAGAGTTATGATCACCAATAGCACCCATATGATTTATCCAATGATAAGGTTTGACAAGGGGATTCTTAGAAAAATTGTTGTTGTTGTTTTTATGTTTATTAGGGTTGCTTTTATTCGCATACTTAACAGTAAGTGGATGCAGGAAGCCAGGGGGCGTGGTTCCATTTATATTTTGGATCGCTCTCTCAGCTTCATATTGATGTTCATATAATACAAAAGCTATGCCCGACGCTATACGGGAATTGACTATTTTACCAAATTGTGCGAAAAGTCCATGCAAATCCTGCAAGGTTAGTTCGTTGGGCAGGTTACATACGTAAAGGTTCCAGTCGGCTTCCGGTTTCGTTGGAGGCTTGAGTTCAGGATTGAGCAGGGCATGAGACACTTTGAGTGTCTTATTCTGCATCAACAATCCGTTGAACGCTTTCCTAGCTTTCACAGCATCATCAGGACGAGCGTACTCGACGAAACCATACCCTCTGTTAGCTATCAATTTACAACTTTCTAATTTACCCATGGTCGAAAATAATGAAAACATCATATCCTGGGTCATGACTTCGGGAATGTAATTGACGATAAGCTTTGTAGGTGATTCGTCGGGCCCATATTCGTAATTTCCATGACAATTACCGTCTTGACACGATTCCGACATTTTTTAATTGTTGTCTAGGAATGACATTTCGTCTATAATGTTGCTAGACATACTATTCTCACGATTTCGTTTAGAAACGTTCTAATTTTTAAGGTTATAATGTGGCAATATAAGAAAATACTTGTGATTTATTATCTGAATAAGATTTTCAAATGTTAGTCTACCATTGTTATAATTTTAAAAGGCTTAGTTTAAACTAAATTCATTTTAAAAAGAAATAAGTACTTATTTTTAAAGTAACTTGCAATTATTATAATATATTATTCTAACTTGACAAATTTGAAAAGTTAGCAATATAATTTTATATACTTTCTAAGTTAAACGTTTGTTCATCAAACTGTAAGGCTTTTCAACTTTCCAAAATATAGTAGTTTATGGTTTAGCTGTGGCTGTTGCAAATAATTTTTACTTCCGGGGACTTCCGCGCGCGCCGGGGTATCAAAGAAACAAATTGTTACAGAGGTAAATAATTAGATTGGTTTTCTCCTTTCTATATACATGTGGTAAGACGAAACAAAACAAAATTATATTTGTGAGTAATGAAAGAAAATACCTAGTTTAAAATAATTATTTATCACGGCAAAAATTATTAAGGTATGGCATGCGCTTGTGTAGTAATAACGCGAGACAATTTAAAACTGCTTTTACTGAATTTCTTACATCTGATATGCATCTGAGATGATGAGGAAAAATAAGATGCACAAAAAGTTATAACTTTTAGTTATTGGATGGTTATTGGTAAATAAATATTATTAAGTTTTTTGTTTCCGATAATAATTACCTATTGATAAACGACTAATAAACTAACTAATTCTATTACAATTTACAAGATTTATCTTTCCGTCTTACGCAGGATAGTGAGAAGTTAAGAAATCGGGGAATATACAATAAAAATAATTTGAATCCACAGAAGCTTTATTTAAGAAGAGAATAGTTAATAATAATTTAAACATACGATTCTTTGGGTTTTTAGGACATCATTCTAATATAACGCTAGTATAAAATATATGTATGAACACGTAGGTAATTATATTTCTATTAGGTACAATTAATATTCTGATGATAGATGATGTTATGATTCAAA